>JAUUEC010323413.1:0-10066 GCA_032361885.1 Panulirus marginatus
ATTAGAATTAAGTGGATGGATATATTAAGAATTTAAGGTCTCAGAATAGTACACAATGTGAAGAAAATATAGAAAAGCAAGCAACTTATTTCAGTATGATCATATATAATGTATAGCACATGTTGGGTTGGTTAAGAAGATTTGTAGTAGCACAATCAAAGTTGTAAGGAGTGGTAAAATGCAGAAAAGATCGATAGATTTGGTGAGAAAAGCAATTAAGGCTAGGGGTATTTCAGATGAACAGTTGCTAGAGGAATTATATAAAACTGGATGCAGTGGAAGAATTTTTTATTTAGTGTTGTGATTGGAGATTGTAAGACTTGCTTGCTTTACATTATAAGGGTAAAAGAAAGAAGCACATAAATGTTAATTTGTGATGCTTTTTTAGTGTTACATTAATATTTTTATGTGCATTTTTTCATAAATGGCTCAATGATAGTTCACGTTATGTACCATTTACTAAATCTCACACCAACATCACTATTACAGTGAGTGTGTTGAGATGTGTATTACTGGTAGTATGCATATGTTTATGATGTCATCAATTTGTGTCTTTTTTTTTGTCACATTTATATACACCAAATTGCAAATCATGTAACACCACCATTACAGTGATTTTATTAAGATGCTTACCTCTCTACTAGTTTTCAAATGGTTATGATAATTATCAATTTGTGACTTTTTTTATCCTACATTGTTCTTTTATGTGCATGCATTTATAAGTGATTACTCAATAATATTAGATACACCAGATGGTAAATATTACATCACCAGTTCTGAACCCTTCCTTTGAACACATGCATCTTATGCTTCTTCTTTTTTTCTCTCTCTTTTTCAATTTCAGAACATCATTTTTTGTTTTTAAGTTTTCTTGCAAATGTTAATAAACTCTCTCATCTACAGGAAGCTCTTGAAAATTATCGTAATGCAGTTCGACTGAAACCAGATTTCATCGATGGATATATTAATTTAGCAGCAGCACTTGTTGCTGCTAATGACATGGAGCAAGCTGTTCAGGCATATGTGTCTGCTTTACAGTATAATCCCGTATGTATAATTTTTGTTTTTGTTATGCTGCACATTATCTTCTTAAGTTCATAAGTTCACTTGCAGATGCTTCAGAAAGAGAATGTATTTAGAATTTAAATGGTTTTCATGCCCATGCTGCAAAGCAGAGGAGATTGTCCCAATTTATGCATCCATGAGTCTGCAGTTTTTGCTCTCATTATCTTTGACTGAGTGATTGGATATGAACCAAACGCATATTAGAGATGCTGCATAGAAAGTTCCAGCACTCAAGTTTTTCTGTTTGGGACGTCAAAAGTAATGGTTACACGGTTTTGTCTAGAAATGGCTCATTTCCAATTCCTGGATTCTTGACCTCTGTGACTCTTGCCATATCCATGTTTTGGCTTCATACATCAAGAGTGGGAGGACTGTGGTGACCCATAATTCTTTCTTCACTTCCATACTTACATCCGTACCTTTCATTATTCTAGTAAGGGACCCAGTGACTCCTCTACTCTGTTCTGCTCTCTCCCTTATCTCTCCTTCCATATCACCAATCTTACTCTGGACAGCTCATGAGTACATAAATTCTCTCACGTCTTCCAATTTGCTCCAGAATTCTTAAATTCTTTCACCTCTTCCAGTCTTTCTCCCCCTATATCCAAATCATTGCTTAGTCCACTTTCGTTTTTCACTCTATATGGTATGTATAATCTATACTTTCGCTCTGTTTCCATACAAACACCATTACTTTACTTTGACTTGCATTTACCTTAAATTGCCAATGCTTATACACATCATAAAACACACTTACAACATTCTGCAACTCCTTTTCACTCTCAGCCAGCAACTCAGTATCATTCGCAAACAGGATTGCGAGTAACCACCATACCTCTTCACCATAGTCCATCTCTGCATCCCCTTTTCCTAGTTTTGGTTTCATTTCTCTCATCACTCTGTCCATAATTATATGTTAAAATAGCCATGGTATGGGGAGAGAGGTTTGCACTCATGGATTCCCATCTGTTGAACCTTCTGTATGATCATACAACTTTTTAAACTGATGTGTGCTTTAGGACTTTACTATTTCCTTATTCATTCTCTTCCATTTGTCCACTGCTTTTATATTGTGAAAGCATCTTACTTTTTAACATTCTTCTTACTTATTTATATCCTAATATTATTTTATACTTTCAGCTTTAAGGCCTCAAGCTTTTTCCTTAACTCAGCTTTATTAATTCTGATATAATCTTTGTCATCATGCTCTGGACCTTCTCTGTTTGCTCTTTGTGCTTCTTTAGGGTTGATGACCAAACTTGAAAAGCTTATTTCCTATCTGTCTATCAATCTCTGTTTCTGATGCCTGTTCCCTTTGAGAACTCTCATCAAGTGGCTGGCCACTGTAAAAGAGTGACCATTTATCCCTGTCCATACATGCCTTGCTTGCATACACCATTCCACGCTTTCTTCCCCAATTCCTCTCCCTCCATTACTCTTCCACTCTATTTGCCCATGTCTCAGGTGGTTTTCCTCTTACACCAACCACTTTTAATTGTACTATCAATCATCCTCCTTGTAAACTTCCCATCTTGCATTCTTTCCACATGCACAAACCACCTCAAAGTATTATGCCACACCCATTTTACCACTCCACAGCTTATTTCCTGCTTGTAATATTCATCATGAGGCCTTTTTTCACATTTCTGCAGCTTGTTTCCTGGTATTTGATATTCATCTCTAGGCCTTCTTCTCACTTTGACCTATCCTTATTTCTTTACATTTACTTGGGTTGAATTTTGTTAAGCATGTGTCACAGTAGTGTTAGAATGTGTCTAATTACCCTTATAAGGTGATGCAGTCTTTGCTTTTCACTTTCCTTGTTTGCAAACATGTTCAGGTAGGGGTACATATCCTCTGGCAAGTCATTTACTTAAATTAAGAAGAGTAATGGTTTCCGAGTAGAACCCTGCAGAACCTTCCATTTATGACCTCAACAAATTTTGAGAAGGCTCCTATGTCATGCATCTCTTTTTACCTTCTACTGAAATGATAATCTGTTCATCGTAGGAGCTTCCCCTGTATTTATTCCTCTTGATCCAGTTTCATAATCAGCTTCCTATATGGTAGTGTCAAGTTTTTTCTTTCATTCTATATAGAAATAACCCACACATTCTCTCTTGTCTGAAACCAAAGTCACTCCCTTTTAGAAATCTAAAATTCATTACACGTGACATTTCCCAGAAACTATGTTTTCCTCTCACTTTGGCTATTTCTCCATAGTGGGAAGTCATGTATTTGCTTTCTGATTATCTATTCCAGTACCTCACATACTAGTCTTGTTAGGGAGACTGGTAAGTACTTCAGTGCCTCTTCCCGGTCTCCTTTCTTATAGATATTTATGACATTTCCTGTTTTATTCCTTTAGCATTTTGCCTTTCTCCAGTGATATCATGAACAGTATTTCAATATGTGTGATAAGTGTATCTGCGCACTTCCACAGCACATATGGTGAAATCATGTTGAGCCATTATTTGACAAAGACCCCTCCTTTATTTTAGCAGTGCTTTCTAAGACCTTCCCATTCCATATCATTGTTGCTAGGACTACAATGAGTTCCTTTCATCATCATCATCATCTTTTTCTAATTTAGTTTTATTTTTCTATTTCATCTTACCCTGAAATTTACTCACTTAGAATTCCAGATCCAGAACAATTCTATTTCCTGCCCTTTCAACCTTCTTCTGCTTCTTCAGTGTTTTTTCTAGTTCCACTTCTTATATAGGGGGGGGATGTCTTGAGTGTCCTAATTAGTAGAAGTCACAGCCATTATAGGAATCCAAACATTTTTTAATCATCTTGCACTAAAATAATTACTTTCATGTTGTGAAGAGTGCTGTTAGAATTCTGAATCATCATCACAGTCATTATACATAGTTTTTAGGTATGGTTATCTTCATCATAGCCATATTTTCAATATTTCCTTAACTTTCCTAACTTTCAAACTATGCCTTCTTACTCCACAGTGAGGAGTGGTAAACTTAGGTAGTTTGATGATAAACCCATCTGGGTGTAGTGCAAAGTATCCCAAAGCAATGGTAGCACATCCTGGGAGGGTAATAAGTAAAAAAAAAGAAAAAAAAATAGAAAATAAGGGGGGATCAGAAACCATGCATAACCGATGTTAACATGTGAGATTAAAAACACAGCCAGTGAAAATGAATGGGTTAGGGTGTATTGGCAGTGGATTGTGAAGCTGAGACTTGTTTTAGTTTTACTGAACTATCTTGTGCTGCTTAACTTTGTTTTATGTCATGATTTTTCCCATTCATGCCCAATGATCTCTGAAAAATGACTGTCATGATATGCAGATAGGTTTATCAAGTAACTTGGAAGATTTCCTGGGCATTTAGGTTTATCAAGTAACTTGGAAGATTTCCTGGGCATTTTCTGAATTTCATACCCGATCACCTTTAGTTACATATACTTGCAGAAACAAAAAATTTGTTTTCTACCATTACCAAGTATGGATTATTCTCATCCAGATTAATACTGTTAGAATGTGGACCACAGAATATCTTTGAAAGTTTTTAGATTTGGTGATATACATTTTTACTAAGGATGGTTTATCCTCATCCAGAATGATATTTTTAGAATGTTGACTACAGAATATCTTTGAAAGGTTTTAGATTTGGTGATATGCAGTTTGTGTCCCATTGTACAACTTTTTTGTCTTTTTCAGGATCTGTATTGTGTGCGGAGTGACTTAGGTAATCTGTTGAAGGCTCTAGGGAGATTAGATGAAGCAAAGGTATGTGGCTTTTCACAGCATGGAGGCCCATGTAATGCCTTGCCTTTTCTCTCCTACATGTAAAATCTGCTGCAGCATCATCCTCTTCCCCACCACCTCTTAGTACTTACGACCTGACTTAACAAATGATAGGTCTCATTTCAGTTTCTCTGTCCTTATTACCAATCCTTGGCTGTTGTATGACACTGAAGGTAGCTTGTAAACCCTAAACATTGAGGGAGTAGATGGCCTAATAGCCACCTGTTCCCCATATAAGAGGGGCTGTACAGATTCGATATTTTAAAATAATCTTCTAGATTTAAAAGGTTTTGGGTTTTCATAATATCAGCTTATAAATAGTATATATCCAGGGGGAGCCAATTCCTTACCAGTCACTTACAATGAGAGCTCAGTTTCGACTTTCATAAAGCATGCGTAGCTTCTTTGCTTTTTTATTATTTTTAACACGGTAGATTCCTGTTCAGTGCAGATTTGTTTCCCAGACCTCATCCTTTCAGACCTTTCTTTTCCTTTCTTTAACCTTTGGATGGGATTATTGTTAGTAACTCCAACTGTCTTAAACTCTAAGCCTGGAGGAACTAGTTTTTCAATATTTTTTGTATATTTTGACAGTAAAACTTTTCTGGGAACTGATAAAACAAGGGGTAAATGGCCAAGATGGTGATAACTGCGTAATATATACCATGAAAGCCAGCATTTATTGTATTGTTGGTTGATGGCAAGGGTTATATCTGATGGAGTTGGTGTATTGTGAAGCTTATACCCCATCTAGTTACTTAGTTGTAAGATACTTATATAAATACTGGCTTTCAGCGCGCGCGTACCGGATTGTATTCCGCGATGATGGTTTTTGCCCATTTGAAATATAGTGGAGGTTAAATAAAGGATCTGCGCTGTAGATCCAGATGACTCCATGTTCATATGTTGAGCCAGGCTTGTGCCCCTGGAATGCCAAGTCTTGCTCAACAAATAGCAGCGCATGCATGATGATTCAGTCCTCAGGGAATAATCAAATTCTTAAGTAAATTTATAAATTTGCACTTTTTTTTGAATAGTTACAATGACTTAACTTCATATTCTAATACATGTATGTTTTACCAATGCCATGAATTATTGTACAGTTATGAATGTCTTTTCCAATTTAAGTTTTCCCAGAGGGCTGGAGAGTTGCGTCACATATTTACTTTCTAGCATTGCAGCTGTTTTTTAATATTTGTCACTGATTGGCTGTCACCTTGTTCAATTCTGCAGAACAAGTTTTGTTGCTGTTTTATTTAATTTAGGCTGTGCTATAAGATAGCTGCACAGAAGTTCCTCTGGGCTTTTTCCATTCCATATTTCCCTCAGACTTTGTGTCAATAGTTCCCTTAAACAGTGAAATAGAGATGCAGATTGTATCTTGAGTTTCTGAACTGTGAAGAAAATGCACCTTGATGCTTGGGCTTTCGTTTCAGTACCATTGCACTTGTGGTTTGGCAGTGAATGGAATTGGTACCTGCTTTCACCTTTTGTGTTTGGAGTGGAGGTGTTTTCATATTGCTTGTTAGTGTACAGAAGACAAAAATACTGCAGCATGAATGAAAGCATACAAGCCACATTAACTTTTACAAAGAAATGACAGTTTTATGACAAAGATCAAGCCAGTTTTACTTCAAATCCAGAAACCCCAGGCATCCTGGTAAAGAACCGTGACAAGAGCTGTTACTGCAAGCCACACTAATCACATTTGTTTTTATTTTTCTTCCCTTGGTCGTAATAGATGTTGAGGCTGTACAGCCCTACTCCTCTGCAGAGGTCGTCTTGAAGAAGCCTTCGTTATTCGTGGAGCAGTTAAGATGTAGGTGGACCTGCCGGGAAGCGCCACATAAGGGTTTGTATTATGAGGGAAAGCTGAAGGAGCTCCTCAGGGGAAAGTTTTATGTTAGGGGCACGCGTCTTATTCAGGTATGGTTGTAAATTGATATGGAAACAAATGATAAATAAACTTTCAGTGCCCGCATCAGGAAAAGCAGTTAGCCTCCGATACAGCTTTTCATGGGTTGTAATAGCTTATGGGATTTTAAAGTTGACTGTGGGAAGATTGTTAATGATCTGAAAGGGAAGTTTATGGGTTGAATATAACTGTTGGAGGCTGACACATTTCATGAATCATGATGTTACAGAAATCCAGGGCAGCGCATGCGTAGGATAGGGCATAAAGCGCGGGAACGCTATAGGGCGGACTTTTTCAGTGCCACTACTTATGTGTATGCATGGAATGATTGACTGATGGTGCTGAAAGCTTTCACTTCCTCAATGATTTGTTTTGAAGGACATTTTTTCACACATAAGCTGTGACAGGAAGGTCGAGTCGCATGCGAGCGTTTAGGCAGCGGCGCATTAGGCGAGCGTGTAGGGCGGTTTTTAGTTTTTCGTGTACAAACTCTGATCTTCTTTTTATTCCCTTTCCCTGATTACTTAGGCATGCTACCTGAAGGCCATAGAGACAAGGCCAGACTTTGCTGTAGCTTGGAGCAATCTTGGGTGCGTCTTCAATGCTCAAGGAGAAATCTGGCTGGCCATTCATCATTTTGAAAAAGCTGTTGCTCTTGATCCAAATTTCCTAGATGCATACATCAATCTTGGCAATGTTTTGAAGGAGGCTCGAATTTTTGACAGGTACAGTACCTTTTTTTTTATTGTTGTTTTGCTGTTGTTGTTATTTGAGTTTTCTTAATGAAATTATAAGCATGAGTAGTTTACATGCATAGATTGACTTGTAATTTGGACTTGAAAACAGCTGCTTTGCTCACAACAAATTAGTATGATTCTTGGTAGTTCCTTAGTAAATGATATTTGATATGGCACTTGAAGAATGGAATGTCTTAAATTCTTTTAGAGGGTAGTCAGTGAGGACATCAGGGTTCATATAGAAGTAACTTCTCATTCATTTTGAAATAATAATATTGCCTTTATAGTTTGCACTCTGAACTTGGTGTTATCATGCGCTAGCAGTTCATTTGCTGGCATTCAGAAATAATGTTAATATTGAATATGTGTTAAAACTGTTTTGTTTCCATTGTAGTCCTGTGATACATGTAAGTAAAAAGGACAAGTGCTCAACAGACATATTGTAAAATCTTGAGGAAAACGTGATGTTCTTAGGCATGTTGTATCGTCTTGATGCAGTGTCTAGAATTTGTTTCATCGATGCATATCATTATTTACATATTTTTAGATGTTATTATGTTTTGAATTGAGTAAGTGATATGAAAAGTTAGGTGTATATTGTAAGAATCAAGAAATGCATTGGAGAGTCATTGTGGCCATTGAATGATATTGATTTTCAGACAGTGCATATCTTCTATATGTGGCGAAAATTAATTGGGACTGGCTGGTTTTTGGGAAACTGTAAGACTTATTGTTTTAGGTACATAGTAGGAAGAGGAAAGACTGTTGAAAGGATGGATATGAAAAGTATGCTAACAAAAGTTGCAAATTTACCTACATGACTTGACAGTTAGATTGTTAGGTCATGTTCTAAGGGTTACCTGCATGAGAATGGAGAAACTATATGCAGAAAAGTGAGAAAGAATGCAAATACTTGGTGGGTATGTTAAAACTCTGTTCAAAACATTGTAGGTAGTGACTTTAAGTCAGGTGAATCATGTTCTTATTGTTTTTCTATCAGTGTCTCATAGTTAATATATTTTGTTTTTGTGACCTTCCAAACAATGGTCCTACATAGAATTAAAACAATTTGTGATTCTGAACATACATTCCCAGTGTGTATTTCAAGAAGACCGTGAATGTCACTGGTAAATTATCAAAATGCCTGCTTTTACATTCCAACCCCCTCTGTTTTCAAATTTGACATTCATATTCCACATCTTCATTTGTTTCATGTCATGTGAAGTGTAAATTGTTTGTATTTATTGCATGATAATCACCATCTATTCAGTTAATTGTTCCTCACATGCTTTTTCAGTATGAGTAAATGTAGGTTTCACAAAAATTGATTTTTTGACTTAAGCATCTGATCTCAAGCTAATGTCTTGACTTTAAGGTTTATATCTGCATATGAGTTGTTTTTGTTATATTTTAAGTTGATTTTAATTATTTTCAATTGAAAGTGTTCATAAAGGTATTTCATTATGTCATTTTTGAGTTCGAACAGTGAGGTAGTGCATTCAGAGGCAGATTCTATAACTGACTTATTCACAACCATTTTTTCATTTGAATTATTTCTGGTTTACTTGCCTGGCTGTTGGGTTAGTAATAGCCAATAAGCAGGCAATTATATGATGCATTACCATGCATTTATTGATTTATATTATTTATTTATATATTGTGAGAATATGCATGTTAGGTTTATGTCGTAGTGGTTAGAAGAACCAAGTTTGTGATTTTGACGTGTTTCATTTTGTACTTGAAAGGTACCATAATATAAAGATCATGTGATATGCCTTTTTGGAGCTAGAAAGTTTAGAAATAACTTTGGTAATATGAAGATACAGAATTCCCCCATTCTTGTGTTGTTATCTTTTCCCTTGACCTTACTTTCACTTTCCCCTCTAGTATGCACTTGCTGAAGGCAACCCATCATCCATCCCCTAAGGCAAGCAAATGATTAATTGCCTCCTTATTAGATAGTCAAACTGTATTAACAGAAATCTTCTGCAAAAGTTCAAGAATTGCCTTTGAGTATTCAGCTCTAGAATCTATAATAGGTGGCAGGCCGCAGGTGGTTGACACCCTGCTTTGATTGTGCGAAAAGATAGCCTATCACAACTGTAGATATATGAAACTTTCCAGAAATTATCAGAGGCGACCCTTTAGAGAATAACGAAATATATTTATAGAAGCCAAGTGAGACTAAAGGCAGTGGAAAGCATGAAGGGAAGATGGAGTATAGAATGAAGTTTGTTTGTAAGGAGGTCCTATTATAAATATATCTGTGTATGTGCAGGGTAGAAGTTTTGTACTGTGAAATGATGAATGAGATCTGTTCCGCATTTGTGCATGTTGTCTTCAGCCGCACATACTCCTCATTAATCTTTTACTCTGCAGATATTTCCAGCACTGCATTGTGACTTTAAGAATTGTTTCAGAATTATTGTGCACCTGTCTATTTGCTTTATGTATTGATGGCATTTGAGTTGTAGCAGACGAAGAAAATAGTTCAGGAGATATGTGTGCATGATATGCAGGTATCCTTTCTAAGTTGTTTTTAGTACTTTCAGAGGAAAGGAGCAGCTGAGATTGTTCTTA
>JAUUEC010324517.1:0-10064 GCA_032361885.1 Panulirus marginatus
AGTCGGTCCACAGTCAACCCAGCTGTTCATCCACCTCTAGGGTTTGGTCGATAAAATGGGTACCTGGCTCAGGCTAGAGTATATATCTAGCGCTAATGAGATGGCCTTGAATAGGGCCTCAGCTGCCCGTGCCGTCTCAGCTAACATAAACAACAACAACAAAAAAAAACGACCTAAAAGCATCAGGAATCCCCGCTGCGACCACTGCTACTCTGGATGATGCAAAATTACTTAGACTTTTTTTGCAATCTAATTTCATTAGCAATATTTATATATATTCCCTCAGACAGGTAAAGGACTATGAACAGCTTTACTGCTCCAGAGACCCCACCAGCACACATCATTGTCCCCATCAGTAATAGCCATCACAGTCCCCGCCAGCAACTACCAGCAGTGACCATCAGAGTCCCCACCAGCACCCACCAGCAGTACCCATCACAGTCCGGCACCTTTAAAACATCCACCTGCCCAACGGATTCCTTCTCTCTCATCCGCTGTTCGTTTCTCATCGGTGTCCAGTTTCATTATAAACTACTGAAGACCGTACCTTCCATCGGCTGACTAGATTTCTTTAGGTGTCCACCAGCCTAAGATCTTGTTATTCGGTGCATAACTTCCATACCCAAGACCCTCAGTGCCTAAGGAGATATCCAGCATTATTCCCTCTATTTTCTCCTTCCCTTCCCTCCTCGCCCCGCTCCCTTCCCCCACAAGTGAGACGTGAGAATGAATGTTTGACCGTGGAAATTATGAGACAACCACTGTACATCTGAACTTTATTATTATACACATTCTGAAGCCTTTTTTTCTACGTCAAGAATTACATATGTAAGTTCATCTGTATGTACTGTAATATGATCGTTTCCTTGGGGAACATTATACCATGCCTCAACTTCTTTAAGTTCTTCAATTATATCAGTAATATTTTTCTCATCTCCATCTCAAAAAGTTACCTCAAGATTACAATGTCTTTACCTAGTACAACCTGAAGCATTCCTCTTTCTTGTTTTATTTGACTTTTATGATACTCTTCAACACCACCTCAGACATCCGAGCCTCAGCCTTCTCCAACACACACACTCCCCAATATTCTGCGACACATTTTCTCTTCTTTATTCCAGCAAACTCCCTAGCAGTTCTCTGAAACAATGGCTTCTCTGCTCTGACCCCCTGATGACTCTACCAACAATTTTCTCCAGTCTTTCTTACACAATCCTCAACTTACTCGTCAAACTAACGCCCCTAACACACGTCCACTAGCATGCTCTTGACATATTCTTTTCTCTGTAACACACCTAGTAACTTCCCTTTAACGAACTCGTTACCCTGCCCCCTTTAACGAACTCTTTAGCCTCATCCTTCCGACATACTTACCATCAACCTCCTCCAAGAGTCTCCTGTGTCCCTGAGCGTCCGTCAAAAATCTTTCTCCCTCACCTTGCTCGCCTCAGCGCATCCCCCACATCCCCTTCAAGACGCTGCTTATCCCCAACCCTCTCCAGAACACTCTCTTTCCCTCCTCCTCTTCATCTTCCCTTCTCGTCTCCCGGCATCCCGCCCACTCGCCTCCCTGCTCTCACCACCACTCTCACACATCGTCCACCTCTACCCCGGCAGCGGCCACTGCTACCTGACGCCTTCTCACCTTTACGTAAGAGATTGCTTGCTCCAACCCCTACCCCACCCCCTCCCCCTCTTTTCTCAACCGGATGGTCAGGTGGGGAAAAAGAAGGGTTAAGACAGGAAAGGTAGAGTTAAGAGCTGCAAGATACTTATAAAGTGCACAGACGTATGTGTGTATGTGCACGGTTTGTTGGATGCGTATTCTTGGTGTTGTTTATATACCCCCGAAAGAGTATGGTTGTGTGTATGCGTGTGTGTGTATTGGTGTGAGTATGCGTGTGTGTATTGGTGTGGATGTCTTTGTGTGTATTGGTGTCAGTGTGTTTGTTTGTAGTGATGATAATTATTGGTTTAGAGAAGAGAATCAGCCAAGCTAAGTTATGTATGAGCTGTTATTGTGTATATCAGTTAATGCCTGGAATTTCTCTCAGGGTTTGAGGTTCAGTAAAAATCATATTTGAGTGGCTGTCTCTTCATATTTCTTTAATTTTTGCCACACTTTTCTGTGTGTGTGTGTGTGTGTGTGTGTGTGAGATGTTTCTCTTAAGCGTATGCTGATTGGATTTACGTTTAAATCGTCGGTGTTTGTCTCATGTGTTTTTGATTCTGGGGTATCTTTATCTAATGATGAAGTACTGTGCTATATTTTGAATCCTCTCCTTCTTCAACATGCGTGATCTAGAGGCAAGCCGAATGGCTACTGGGGAGTAGGTCAATATAGGAAGGACCATAACCCCTATAAGGTTTTACCTCTCAGGCAGCCGCCCAAATCCATATAGTTTGTCCAGGCGTTTTACGTTGAAATGCTCTGTTGTTTATATGGTGTGTTATCAGGCCTCGTAATGTTAGTGTGTGTCCTGGTATTCTGTTGCTCTTTTAGTGCTGTATCAGGTTATCCTCGACTACGCTGTCACCTCAGTTTTATATTCATTTTCAAATTTCTTCTGTACCTGTTGGCTTTGCATGCATCTTACTGTGCAAGAAGGGTATGCTCGAGGAGTGTGAGTTATTGGACACTTCCACTGTACTGGCGTCGTCTGCGTAAAACAAGTCTATGACTATGTTTTCAACTGGAAGGAGGGTAATTGCTATGTACATTATAGATAACGCTGGGTGCAGGTACTATCTGTTGGAGATCTTTACATTGCTGGTATAAGGTGTGCATGTGGGAGTAGAATGATATGTTGGTGAAGCGGTGTGTTTGATATCTATATCCTGGGTGGAGGTCGGATCAATGTTGACTGTGTTTGCTCTACATTTGCATAACACGTGTCTAATGCATTATCTATCCCAACAGTGTTTTCCCCTCTAGGTCTGCACTGGTTTGATCAACGTCTATGATATTCTCTAAATTGATCACAATTTGCTTCATGTATTAACAGCGGTTGTCGTCTGGGGCCGAGGATTGTTGCTGCTAGTATTGTAACTACTAGGAACACATGGTTGCTACACATGGGTTCTCTTTATTTGGTATGGATGTTGTGGTGAATTTTACCTTATTCTAGGATTATGTCAGGGCTTCTGAGCGACGAGTGTCCCATGAAAGTCGAGAAGCTTGGCTTCAAGTGTTTGGCACCACAGTAAAATAGTTCTATTTCTACCTACAGTATTTATAGAGATTGTGCGAAGTTCATTTGCCCATTGATGGCAGAAGCTGGTTCAGTTATTCTTAAAATCCTTAAGTGGCATCATACGTCTTCCCTGGTGTGGTGTGGCGTAGGTGGTGGCCAAGATGACAGGCCACACTGAGGACAAGAAGTTCATGGAAAGCGTCAGAGAAACTGAAATTGTCGTGTCTTTGGGACCGTAGGTCTCTCTTCATAGCATTACTTACTCCCTCGGGGAGATGGCCTTAGAGATTGATTCGGTATGTCACTTAATTTGGAATGTTTAAAGTTTGGTTCGTATTTTTATGACTGCGCAACATATGTAGCAAATTACTGGGGAGATAATTGTTCTGGTTTACTTTAATGGTTGTGAATATGCAAACTAGGTGTACTTAGTTTGGTACTCGTACCTGTTCAGCCATATTCAAATCTGTTTGTTTACTCTCGGGAATCTGACGTTGTCTTTAACGCTGGCCCAGTGTTGGACCCGCCGTATTTGCTCTTGTTATGTGGAATTGTGATGTTCATTAGGACAAGCGAACTGTCGACATTCTACCTCTGGAGGGGAGCTGTATTCTGCAGTGCTCGTTTCGCAATAAATGCT
The DNA here is from genome assembly GCA_032361885.1 of Panulirus marginatus. Classification (NCBI taxonomy): domain Eukaryota; kingdom Metazoa; phylum Arthropoda; class Malacostraca; order Decapoda; family Palinuridae; genus Panulirus; species Panulirus marginatus. Next base: position 3,835 of record JAUUEC010324517.1, read on the forward strand.
TTACCTCATAGCTAGACAATGTATTGCTTGCTTTGTTTTCACAAAAGCCTATATCAATGTTGGTGAAATTCATTCATCTTTTAGGATCTTTGGTAGCTTGCTTGTCTTGTTCAGAGATCGTTTGTCTCTTGTTATTTTCTTCATCCCTTCACATCCATTTCACACTTTCTATTTCCACTGAGGAATGTGAAATGCATGTACCGTAGGCTTAGGGGCCTACTAAGATGACTCACCCCGGCAGAACAGAAGACTGTGGCTAATTTACCTCTTCTATCACAAGCGGAGATCTTCAAGACCACCTGGGCCGTAACATAAAGCAGTGACGTAAAGTCAGTCAGACAGTAAAGAGTCTTAGGCCAGAGTAAATAGTCTGAGAGGTTGGAAAGTGTTTCACTGGCACTGTGCTGTTGACTGAAGCGTTGGCTGGCACATCCCTCCCCTGTCGTGGCTTCATATTCATATATCACCTTAATGCTTATACAGTCCCAGTCTTTAGACTCACTGAAGTTCTGTTCGGTTTTGAATTTCAGATTTTATATATATTTTTTTGTTTCTGAGTAATGCATTTCTTCATTTACTTTACAACACCGATTTTACAGATTATTCGGCTGGAAAATTCGTCCGCCTGTATACAACAGTTTACAAGCGAGGAGACGAAATTTACAGCCTCGTAATCGGATGATACCACCGAGTGAAGTTATGGTGGCAAATTCCACGCTGGTGTTGAGAAAACTGTGAACCTTTGTATTCTACTTTAGTCAGGGCTCATAACTGTTTAGGTATAAAGCTTTCCATCTCAAAGCAGGCTTTGCGCTGCCTCCCTGATCACTATCCTAGCATCTTCGTTATCTACCACAACTCTTAGTACATGTCTGAAGGGCTGCCAGAAGCTTAGCTGACTTAACCTTTGAACTTACCTCAGTATCATCTAGGGAGAGAGTGAGTGAAATAGTTTTACAGATGGCTCGTTTAGACCCACTTCCCTGTGGACGAACAAAAATAGCTGCTGGTAGAAACAGTCGTAAGGAGGGGAACCTACGTTCTTCCTGCCTTTGATTGATTCTGGATCTGTGATGCGAATCCCATGTTTACCCAGCGTGGTACAACCACGTACATCTGTACGGACATCTGAATACTTTCTTAACACAGGTTAGACTTGAGCTTTCATTCCCCCTGATAGATTAGCCTCAAAACTTCCTAACGTCTCACGACTCTGAAGTGTAGGTGTCTGCAGCAACTCAACCGACCTCTTCCTTTATTCCTCCTTATTCCTCACTCGCCCCCTCGTGCAGTCTCGTCACAGACGTTGCTAACCACTGACGCACATGCTGAGCTGAGCCTCCCTGGAAGTGTAGCTACATCCTTCCATTTGTAGCATTTCTCAAGAGATTAGCATGATATGACTTCTCTATGTCTTGTGTCAGTGTGATAATCCCATATATCCATCATACCTACCCAAGGAAAAGGTCCTTCCTAATACAAGAGTAGGTTGTGGTCATATGTTGTTCAAAGTAGCTATACCTCATCCCTGAATTCTAAAGTACGTTGTTTGGGTCACCTATAGTGCCTCCTGAGCTATCTCACTGGTTCTCTCTAACCTCTCATTAAAGTCTCTGACACATGCTGGTATGATGTCCTTGTTACTGGCTCATCTTCATCCGCAGTCAATACTTCCTTCAATGTGGCTAATGGACCTCGTACCACTCTACCACACAATGGCTCAAATGATGAATAGTCTGTCCTCACTGAGGTGCTTCCCGGTATGCAAAACAGAAAACGAATATCCCATCCTGTCTTACAACAAAGAGATGCAGCAGACAATAAGCCAATGAATCCTTTCGAGGTTGTTGGTAATAGTAGACGAGATCAGAAAAAGAGAGTGTGGAAAGAGGAACAGAGCAGATATAATGTCTTGAGAAATACCCGTAAACTTTATATCTACTTAGGTGCAAATAACATCGGTCGTGGTCTTAAAGTAATTTTCTCTCGTCAAGCATATTTCTGAACGCATCAATGGTGTTGCTCTCAACTATTCTTGCTGATAAATCATTCAATACGTTAACAGCTCTCTTCAAGAAAAAGACTGCCTCATTCGATGTTTTATTAGTTTGTAGTCATTAGTGAGAATGAAATCAAACTAATCTAACTTTATAAGCTCCTAAGACCAGGATTATTAAAATCTTTAATAATTTCTAAATACTGTAAACTTGTGCCAAATTTCCTCTTAAACTTTCTTTTTAAGCTAATTAAGTTTAAGTCATCTTCCCGCTCTCATACAATTTATTTCTGTCCTGAATTCATCTCAACAGACCTTCGCTGTTCTCTCTTTACTTTCCCTATATTATTTTTTTTGCAAGTAGGGCGACCAAAACTGAACATGGAGACGCACCAGTGACCTGTAAAGAGTAGGAATCATTTTCTTAGACTTGACTTGAATGCCCTGTCTATGAAGCCGCGGATTTTGTGCGACTTTTGTTATTGTTTCTGGGAGCTGCTTATTTGCCTTCCTGTAGCAAAGGACATTGAAAATAGGAGCAAATGGCCTAATTAGCTCATTCCCAGTTTCCTTTTTGTAAAAAAGAATTTTGGTGGTACTATTTTCATTTATTTGTAAACGATCATTCTCGTCGGCCTGTTGCTTAGTGTTATCATCAGATAGCAGGGAGACTGGATCTGGAATGCGAGATGTTTCTTTGGTGGCAACTGTGGAGGAAAAAGAAAAGTTATTTACGATCTCTGTAACGAATTCAGTGTCTCTTGCCAAGTCACCGTTTTCCGTAAGTAACGGAACAATCACCAAGAGTACTGTAGAATCTTATTGTTATGCTTTTTTCTATGGTATCATAAAAATCTATGGGTCATACATAATCAAGGTAAATATCATATCCCTCCTGTGACAAAGAAAGTTGAAAGATATGACAACTTAAACATGCACTGGAGTCGCCTTTCATATGAACCAGTAAGAACTTCACGATCCAAACTGAGTGATGTGACGAAATATTTGACTGATTTAAGTATAAGTCTTGACTTTCAGGAGGTGACTTGGGGTAACCTTCCCTACACCATACAGTTCTTAGTGATGCCTCATGCAAGAGCCACTTACTGGGCCACACAGCATTTTATAGACGAAGACTTTCGAGGATAACCCGTTTTGATGTTAAGGCACCATTCACCATCCCAGAGGGGTTCCAGGCGCCCAAAAGTAACTTATCTCCTCACTTGAATATTTCTGTCCTCTTCCGCGGCTTATACTAGTCAACAATGCTATTGTCTCAGTAATATCTACATCTTTAACCGTCTACATATTTGGCTCGTTGATCTAAAATTTAGCTTCTTTTTTTTCTGACAGTGTGTGTCTCGTTCTCTCCACTCTTGTCTTGCCATTTTTCATTTGAAATAGTTCTCTACCTCTAAGCCGCCCTATATTTTCGCATCTTGTATCATACATCATTTTCGTAACAGCAACTTTCCTTTTCATTTTCAACATCTCTTTACCTTTTTCGTCAGTTCCATATCCCTATTTCCATTTTCTCGACGATGATACTCTTGCTGAACACGTTCTGGCTCTTGTGTTCAGGAAACATTTCTTATTCTTCCAGCTACGATAATCCTATTATACTTATTTTCCTATTATCCCAACATCCCTATTTTTCATTTAGTAAACATTGTCCTCTTATTGTCTTTTTGGTCATATTCTTACCTGCTCTTCCTTCCACTTATGATTCTCCCATTCTATTGGCATTGCTATCTTTTTACCACGGAAGGATTCTGAGATTCCAAATCCTAAGATATACTAATACCGAGGACTATACCAGTATGCATAGATAATACTTTCATGATAACACGCTAATACACAGCCTTATGGCTCTACGTGTGGCTGATGTATGCTGTATTGAGCATTACATGAAAAAGGATAATGAATTATTTTGTGTTTACCTCAACTGACCTCACATCACATTCTGAAAACTTTTGAAAGTATGGTTCAATTACACCGTACCTCTTTCATATATATTTTTCTTTTCATTAACGATAATTAAATGACCTTTATCTTTTTGATCGCACAGTATCGTGATAGTGAATTATCACTAATGATTGTGCTATGTTCTAAGATGAATTATATTATTGTCGTAAAGCGTTAACGGATGTCTCAAACCACAAGACACCTTATGATTACGTATTCCTGTAGAGGCCAGACGTCCTTAGTGATTTCTCGCTGACCAAAGACTTACAAAAGCGTGATGTCGAATCTGCACAGAGAGATAGCAAGAGGAACACTCACATGAGAAAGAGGTGCTGTATTTCACTCCTAAACCATCTGATGGGAGAGTTACGGATCCTTGCTCAGCCATCTGTGCCTTGCGCTCACGGATATGAAACATTCCCGAGCCATTTCACCTGAGGAGCTTGGACTCATTGGTCAGGGCAGATCGCCTCGAGGCCCTTGGACGGAGTCATACTCACCCTGTCTTAAGACACAGTGTCACGTACACTGAAAGTGACGATGGATGATTTACTCCGACCAAGAGACGTTGATGCCTACCGGGAGATGCAGGGCATATCCTTCATGAGTATGTTCAGTCTTATCCCCCGTGAGTTTTATTATAAAAAGCGCACTTGCTGCACACTCGGTGATATTGTTTATATACTCACTACCTCTGTCCATTCACTTAATCCCGGTGTCTTACCCGTACCTTCCTAAATTCATTACCTCTCCTGCCATAGACTCTTATATCCTTATTCTGTCCATTACAATCCTTATTTTCTGTCATCCCTTGCCTTCCATCACACTTTCATCATCATATCACCTCTCCTCCGTTCTGTCTCCTTCTTCCTCACTCTTTCTCACTTCTCTCTCTGTCTATAGCGACGCGATAACCTCATCAAAGTTAGGCTGTTGCTGGCTCCTCTCTTTCTCTCTCTCTCTCTCTCTCTCTCTCTCTCTCTCTCTCTCTACCACCCCAATTCTCTCCCCTTTCCCTATCTACCCACCCATCTAGCTCTCTTTCTCCCATCTTCACTCCCAATTCCAATCTCTCTATGGACGCAGGTGGCAAAGTCACACAACCAACTCAGGGCTTGTGTGCGTGGCCTCAGTTTTCATTTCAGTTCATCGTCGAATGGATGAGACTGTGTCAGCTTATAGGGTCCTGGAGGAGTGTGGAGAAAATCTACGTCTCTCTTGTGGCTTTTTTTCTTTTTTTGAGAAATATTCATTAGGGAACATTCTGTACCTCGATTATTGATCTACGTGGAACAATCTTTTTCTATCTTAGTCTTTTGGCTATCAAATGCTCTGGAAGATGCAAATCCCTTTCTGGTATCTTAGGGCTAGAAGTGCGATGTGAAGATTGATAGAGACTGACCATCTATCTTTTCGTATGTTTTTGTAAAACGTAGTTAATGCGTCTCTCTGTAGGATAGACGATAGATAAGATTAAGGACAAACTGTCGAATTAAAGAACTCATCATCTGTTTAAATTTTGAGCTTTTTTTGTTTAAATTATACTCAAAATTTGCTACGCGTATAAACAAAGGCAATTATTCTCTCACCTTTCGTTAACCATGAATATCAAATTTGATAAACATTTTCTGTAAACGTATATCAAATCTTTCTCTAATCCTCTTCATCCCTCGTATTTCCTATTTTACATCTTACCTTTGTGCTTAATGCTCATATGTGGGATGCGTTCAAATATCTCTCTGGCTCACTGAATGTACAGACAGTCAGTACACTTTCCACTCCGCTGTCATCCAGCCAGTGTCTTCCTCTCTCTCATCTATAACTTCCATTTTACTCAATTTCTCTCCATTCCAGCATCCGCTTCACTCTTCTCTAGTTCAGTCTACTCCACCCCACTTCATTTTGCCTCTGCTTTGTTCCGTTTGATTCCAGTTTTCTTCACTCCACCTTTTCCACTTCCTTTTATGGCTGCTCCGCTCCACTCCACCCCTAACCCACTCCCCAGCCTCCTGCTCTACTATTTTCTACTCTAGCTAACTTCACTCTTCTCAGCTCTACTCCTTTATACTTTCTATTCCTTCCCCACCAAGGTATAACATAATGCCATCGTCACACAGTTCCGCTCTCAGAGCTCTCCAGTCACCCACCTGTCTGTAGTGACGCGATAACCTCATCCAAGTTAGGCTGTTGCTGGCTCCTCTGTCTCTCTGTCTCTCTGTCTCTCTGTCTCTCTGTCTCTCTCTCTCTCTCTCTCTCTCTCTCTCTCTCT
>JAUUEC010325622.1:0-10063 GCA_032361885.1 Panulirus marginatus
TCTGTAAACCCAGCAGGTGGCAATGATGAGATCTCACACATTGCAGTATACATCACGTTCTCACGTTGGTCCCCTCACAATAGAATGGATGACCTACTCGCCTTATCCCTTCCGTGATGTGCCGGAGGTCTGGCAACGATAATACAGATGATATGGACATGTGTTTTCCAAAAGCTGAAAAAATTTAGAGAAACAGATATCTGTCGATGATAATGACCCAAATCGCCTTTTGTATTGATCTTACTGCCTATGATGAAGCAACTGTCACCTGCTGTCACCGTGAACATCAAGAGTGAAATACATGAAGCCTTTAGAAGGAAGCAGTGTAAAAATGCCTCTCCCGTCCAGCGTTATTACCGGGGCAAACAACATGATTATTCAATGACACCGTCACCTGGTTCCTCCAATACAAGTTCTAATTATTCAGATTATTCTTAACTTTGAGGTGTAGCCTAACTTTTGATGTGTGTTCTAACTTTTGAGGTGTATCTCTTAGATACCAATAAGAATCAAATGTGGCTTCACTTTTCAACATAATGTTTCATAGTCTAAGTAGCTATCAGTATTTTCTTATATATAAGCTTACTTGTCATCAATACTGGCATTTTTCAAATAAATGACAATTCTTACTTTAAAAATCTGGCTATTCTTTCTTCAACTCCAACTGTACTCTAGCAGTTTGAGTTCATTTTCTTGACAGATGATCCTGTCATGTCCACCATCTTCTTAAAGTTTTTAGATGTCATACTAAAGAAAATGTAGAAAGTGTCTTGAAGGTTCGCCAAGTCTGGGAATAGATGACTAAAGGCACGAAAATCTGGTCTTTGATATTGACTTCATGTATCCGCAATGGGTTTCTTCTCCTCCTACGACGACGTTGAACCCACAGTAAGACATAATTCAGCGAGAGAATATGTGTCCAAACTGCTCGAGATCAGGCTGGCCACTGACAAACTGACTCGTTTTGAATCTTTCGGTGTAATCGGAAATGAGTCAATTTGACTCAAATCATATGATTAATGAATCGACTCGACTCGTTTGGTGTAAGAGCAGTCTTAGTGTGTGCATGTTTGTGTGTGTGTGTGTGAAATCCTCCACTCGTAAACTCCCATCGCTTGACCTCTCTGACCTTTGCAGAGGTTTAGCCATTCTGCAGGTTAAGGTTTACGTCTATTGTCTTTGCCACAAGGAAGGAATTCGTATGAGAGAGATGGTTCGTGTAAACAGACGGACTACCGTTGCTCTGTTCATTCGTCTGCTGGTGTCTTCTTTCGTGGTTGTCCTCTGACAGGTCTAAATGTGATGATAGAATAAATCCCGTTTATGATTAAGTTATAAGCTTTTATCTTTCTCAAGACAGAAATTGAAATATCGCTCCTTTGCAAGATTCAGTCAAGCTGCGGGTTGGATGGTCAAACCTCGTGACTTCTGCTACGTGGTCCTGCCCAACGGCTACGGCCATGTCACCCTTGGGTCCCCGCTGACGTCGCAAGAGGCAGGAGTGCGACATGAGAGCACTGGTCAGGCGTCAGGGAGTGAGCCGCTGCCCTGTGTCAGGGAGAGAACCTCTGGGGTGTAAGTGTGGCAGGGAGTAAACCTTTGACGAATCAAGGATTGAACCGCCGACATAGGTAAAGGATTGAGACAACATTGTCAGACGCATTGTCTTGTGTCAGGGTGAGGTGCGTTCAGTGTTCAGAGAGAGATGTGCTCTAGTGTATTAGCAAGCAAGCCACGGGTTGTGCGTCAGGTTGTGAGTTGCTGTAGTTCTCCAGGGGGCCAGCCTCTGTGGAGAGTCAGGGAGTAAACCACAGAGGTGTGGCAGTGAGCAAGCCATGGTGTGTACTGGGAGGTAATCTCAGTAGTAATACGCTCTAGTGTATCAGGGACTGGTTCCCTGTACTCTGTCAGTGGGTCAGCCGCAGTCGTTTTTTCCGGGCTCTTTTGCATGAAGGCATCGTTACCATTAGGGAGTTAGGATTAGCGAAATGCATATACAATGCCGCTGTATAAAGGCAAGGGAGACAAAACTGAGTCTTCAAATTACAGCGTTTTAGTTTGTTGAGTGTACCTGGTAAGTTGCAGAGGAGAGTGGTGATTGAGAGGGTGAAGGCATGTACAGAGTATCAGATTGGGGAGGAGCAGTGTTGTTGCAGTAGGGGCAGAGGATGTGTGGATCAGGTGTTTGCCTTTATGAATGTGTGTGAGAAATGCTTAAAGAAACAGAAGGATATGTATGTTGCATTTATGGATCTGGAATAAGTTTAGGATAGGATTACGAATACTTGATTTGGAAGGAAAGTCACTGAAAACAGTGAGAATTCTTTATCAAGAGTGTAAGACGTGTGTGCGAATAGGAAAAGAGGAGAATGAGTGGTTTCAGAAGATGGGTCTGCGGCAGGGATATGTGATGTCACCATGACTGTTTACTTTGTTTATGTAGCAGGTGGTGAAGGAGGTAAATGCAAAGATTAAGCAATCTGCAGGAGGTGAAAGTGGCTATGAAGTGGGTCAGTTGTTGTTTGCTTGCGACAAATGGCGGCAAATTCGAGTAAGAAACTGCTGAAGTTGGTTTCTGAGTTTGAGAGAGTGTGTGAAAGGAGGAAGTTGAGCGTAAATGTCACTAGAAGCAAGGTAATTAGGTAATCAGGATTAGCAGTATAGAGGGACAGGTTAGTTAAGTGTGAGTTTGAGCGAAGAAAAGGTTCTTGAAGCATTGAAGACTGTGTGAAAATAAAGATCGTTATTTGGAAGGGTAAAAATGGATATGTTTGATGCTGTATGGGTGCGAGGCATGGGCATGTGCAGATGAGGGTGGAAGCAAAATGTATGAGGACAATATGTGTTGTGAAGAGGGTTGTGCGAGTAACATTATAAGAAAGACGTGTGGTAACAAGAAGAGTGTGGTTGAGAGAGCTGAAAAGGGTGCGCTGAAATAATTTGGACATATGGAGAGAATCAGTTAGGAGAAGTTTACAAAGAGGATAAATGTTAGAAATCGAGGGGACAAGAAGGGGAAAAAAATTGGAGATGAGAGGATGAAGTGGAAAAGATCTTTGGTGGTCGTTGCCCGAACTTGCAGAAGGTTAAATTCGTGCACGGGATGAGTTAATTGGAGGAATGTGATGTACAGGGGGTGACGTGCTGTCAGTGGACTGAGCCAGGGTACATGAAGCAGCAGGGGGAAACCACGGAGAGGTTTGTAGGGCCTGGTTGTGGACATGGGGCTGTGGTCTCGTTGCAGTACACAGAACTGAGAGAGAATGGATGTCAGCGAAAAGATGTGGAATTTTGTTAGGCCATCTTGTTCTCTTGATTATTGGTTGTGTTCATCTCTGTTTAATGACCGAGTTTCAATCAATATTATGCAGTATGTTTATATTTTTTGACGGTCATGTTTCAACTGATTATATACATTTTGAACGCTATTTGGCGATCGTGTTTCAACTGATAATTGTAGGTTTAATCCTGTTTCATGATCATGTTTCAATACTTTATTTGGTGTAATCCGGAAATTATTTTGCGATCATGTTCTGATACTTATCTTGTATTCCAAACATTATTTGTCAGTCATTTTTCACTGATTATAGCGTATACCTAATTACCTATCTTTACTGTAAACTCCTGTGGCTCCGCCTTTGACATTTTCTACATTTATATAACCTTTAACGTTTCTGTATACTGTCTGGATTTACCAGAGTCCATTTCCCTCCTAGTCCTTATGAAGATTCCATTGCCCTCCTTGTCCTAATACGGAATAATTTCTTTCCTTGTCTTGATACAGAATGAGTTTCCCTCGTCATCAGGCATAATCAGTTTCCCACCTTGTCGTCACGCGGAGTCCATTCTCCTCCATATCACTGAAAAAAAAAAATCCTTTATCCTCCTTATTTCTCAATAGACTGCATTTCTGAGTTTCTTTCCTTATTTCAGAAAATTTTCCATTTTCTTCCTTTTCTCAGAAAAGAATCTATTTTCCTCCTTTTCTGTGTAACACAATTTAGTCCGAACTGAGTCCATTTCCGTCCATGTTCATGATCAAAATACTTGTCTACGAACAGGTTCAATCTCCCTTGTCTTCTCTGAACAGAGTCCAGTTTCCTCCTTCACTCTGAATGGAGTCCATATACCACCATCTATTTAGTCCAATTCTCTCCTTGTTTCTCAGCAAAGTCCATTTGTCTCTTTATCTGTGAATAGAGTGCATTTACTTTCTCGATTATGGACTGAGTTCATTTCCCTCCTTGTTTCTGAAGAAAGTGAGTTCCTTTCTTATCTCTAAAAAGAATCCATTTTCCTTCTCCTCTCTGAAGAGTGCATTTACCATCTGCACAGAGTCTCTTGTCTCTGAAAACAGTCCATTATACTCCTTGCATTGGAATATATTGTGTCTCTCTTAACGGAGGCTATTTCCCTCCTTGTCTCTGAACAGTCTATTTCCCTAATTGTCTGTGAACATTGTCTACGTCCCTCCACGTGTCTCAACAGAGCGAATTTCCGTTACTATTCATGAACAAAGTCCACCTGAATTTTTGTCTGTAAACAAAGTCCACTTCCCTCCTTCCCTCTGAACAGAGTCCACTTTCCTCCTTCCCTCTGAAAAGAGTTCATTTCTCTCCTTGTCTTTAAACAGAGCCCATTCCCTACTTGTGTCTCAGCAACGTCGTCTCATCTCTGAACACCTTTTTCTCTATGAATGATTTACATTTTCGTTTTTTGTATCGAAAAACACTCTATTGTCCTCCTTGTCTTGGAAAAGAGTGAATTTCTTTTCGTGTTTCTCATCACAGTCCATTTCCATCTTTCTTTCTGAACATTAGTCATTTCCTTTCTTATCATCTAGATAGCGTCCATATCCCTCCTTGTGTGTGAACAGATTCCATCTTCATCCTTACATATGAACAGAGTGCATTTAGACAGTGCATTTCCCTTAGTGTCTCTGAAAAGAATCGGTTTCCATCTTTGTCTTTGAGCATAGTCCATATCCATCCTTGGCTCTGAACAGAGTCCATTTCCGCCCTTGTACATGACCAAAGTCCATTTCCTTTCTTTATTATGAGCCGAGTCAACTTCCCTCTTTGTCTCTAAATAAAGTGACTTTCGCTCAATGTCTCTGGACAGTATCATTTTACCGCTTGCCTCTGAACATAGTCTATTTCCCTCCTGGACTCCGGCCACAGTCCAAGTCCTTGTTTTGAGAAGATGCCGTTTCCCTCCTTGTCACTGAACAGATGGTATTTACCTTCTCTATGAACAGAGCCGATTTCCATCCTTGTCTTTGAACAGATTCATTATCCTCCTTTTCTCTGAGCACAGTCCGCTTTCCCTTTCTCTTTGAACAGAGCTCGTTTCCCTCCTTGCCTTCAAATACAGTCTATATCCTTCCTTGTTTCTTCGCGAAATCTGTTTCCTTCCTTGCCTCTGAACAAAGTGCATTTACCTTCTTTTCCAAGAACAAAGCAGATTTCCCTTCTTGTCTCTAAAACTCAATTTCCCTCCACTTTTCCGAAAAGAGTCTATTTTCTTCCTTGTCCCTGGAAGCAGTATTCTATCCTCTTTGTCTTTGGTTAGATTGCATTTATCTTTTGTGTCTCTGAAAAGAGTCAGTTTCCCTTATCGCGTCTGAACACAGACGAGTACCTCCGAACACAGTCGATTTCCCTCTTCCATCCTGAACAGTTCACTTCAATGTTTTTGCAGAGTCCATTTCCTTCCTTGCCTCTGCACAGAGAGCATATATCTTCTAGGTCTATGAACAGAATCCATTTTCCTTCTTGTTTCCAAAATGTCTGTTATCCTTCTAGTCTTCGAAGAGAGAGCATTTCCCTCTTTCTTTCTTTGCATTTTCCTCCTTCTTGCAAGACACAATCCATTTCCACCTTTGTCTCTCAGCAGAGTCCATTTCCCTTCATTTCTATGACCAGAGTCTACTCCCGCACTTCTTTCTGAAAAGAGTTCATTTCCATCCTTCTTTATGAATGAGTCAATTCATAATCTTATTAATGAATGGAGTCCAATTTCCTTCTTGTCTCTGGAGATAATCCATTCCTCTTGTCGCTATATAGAGTGCATTTCCTTCAGTGTGACTGAACAGAGTCCGATTCCCCTCTTGTCTCTGAATAGTCAATTTCCTTCCTCTTTTATAAACAGTCAATTCCCCTCTGTGTTTCTGAACAAAGTTCATTTTCGTTCATATCTATAAATAAGTTCATTTACCTTATTGTCTGTGATGAGAGTCCATTTCCTTCCTTGTTTCTGGGCAGAGGCAATTTCCCTTCTTAGCTCTGAAAATAACCCACTATATTCCATGTTTCTGAATAGGAAGGAGTCACTTTTCCTTTTTGTCTCTGAATACGTCTTTCCCTCTGAACAGAGACCATTTTCCTCATTGTCTTTGAAAACAATCCTTTACCCTCCTTGACTCTAAACACAACCCTTTATCCTCCTTGACTCTGAATAAACTCCATTTACATTTATATCTCTGAACAGAGTCACTTTCCTTCAACTCTGATCATGATCAATACCCCTCCTTGTCGCTGAACACACTCCATTGCCCTCCTTCTTCCTGGAAGGAGTTCATATCCCTCTTTATATTTATAAGGAGCCCATTTCCTTCCTTATGTCTGAGCACAGTTCATTTTCCTCCATGTCTCAATGAACAGAGTCCATTAGCCTTCATTCCACGAACGAATTTCCCTGAACAGAATCAGTTTCCCTCTTTGTTTTTGAACTTGGTCCATTTCCCTTCTTGTCTCTGAAAAATATCTGTAAGTCTTTTTCTTTCCTCTGAATAGAGATTATTTTCCTCCGTTTCTCTGAATGGAGTCAATTTCCTTCCATATCTTTGAACACAGCCCAAGACCCTCTTTGTCTTGGAACAGAGTTCATTTCTCTCTTTATTGTGAAATAGAGTCCATTTCCTCTTTGTATCTGCGCAGAGTCCATGTACCTCTTTCTATTTGAACGGAGTACATTTGCCTTCTTACCTATTAAGAGTTCATTTCCCTTCTTGTCTTTGAAGACAACCCATTATCCTCCTTCCCTCTTAAAATCTTTCCACATCTCTGAAGAAAGTCAGTTTCTCTCCCTCTTCCTGAACACACTCCCTGCTTCTAAACACAGCCCATTCCCCTCCTTGTCTATGAGCATAGTTCATTTTCCTCTTACTCTCTAAATAGATTACATTTCTCTCCTTGTTTTTGAGCAGAGAACTTCCTTTCTTGTTTCTTTCCAGACTGCATTTATCCTCATATTGAGTCAATGTTCCTCCTTGTATCTGAACACATTTCATTTCGCTCGTTGTCACTCAACAGAATACATTTACATTGTTGTCTATGAAATTAGTCTATTTCCTTCCTTATTTTTGAAAGCAATCTTTCTCTTCCCTGAATAGGGATTATTTCCCTCCCTGTCTCTGAAAAAAGTCTTGTTATCTCTAAACACTACCCCATTCCCCTTTAAACAGAATCCATTTTCCTTTTTATGTCTGACTCAATGTCCTTCCTCCGAACAGAGAGTATTCACCTTATCTATGAACAAAGTCCATTTCCCTATCTGTTTACGAAAACAATCCATTGTACTCCTTGTCTCTTAGTGAAGTGCATTTTCCTCAGTATCTCTAAACTGATTTAATTTCCCTCCTTGTGTCTGAACAACGTCCGTGTCTTTCCTTGTTCCTCCTTTTGTATGAACTTTCTGAACAGTCTACTTCCGCACTTGTTTATGAACAAAGTCCATTTTCCTCCTTGTCACTAAAAGGAGTGTAGCTCTCTTCTTTCATTGGAACATAATGCATTTACTTCCTCTTCTCTGAAGGCAGTCCATTTCCCTACATATCTATGAACAGCTTCCAATTCCTTCCTTATGTCTAGACATAAATCACATCTCTCATGGTCTCTGAACAGAGTGCATTTACCTCCTTGTCTTTGAAACCATCCATTATCCCCTCCGTCTCTAAATGGAGGGCATTTCTCTTCGTGTCTATTTGCCTTCTTGTTTGTGGACAGAATCCTTCTCTCTAAGAAGAGATCATTTTCCTCCTTGTCTTCAAACACAGTCCATTTCCTTCCTTTTTTCTACGCAAAGTTCGTTTAACTCTTTCTTGTTTAGCAGAGTCCATTTCCCTCCATATCTCCTAACAGCTTCAGTTTCCCTCCTCTTCTGGGAACAGAGACCATCTTCAGCCTTGTCATTTAAGAGAGTCCATTTTCTCCATCTTTCTGAGAAGAGCGCATTTTCCTTCTTATCTTTGCAAAGAATCCAATTTCCTCCTTGTCTCTGAACAGAGTCCATCGTGTTTAAGAAAGAAAGTCCGTAACCCTCTTTGTCTCTGAACAAAGCCTTCTCGTCTCTAAAGACTACTTCATTTTCCTTTTATGTATCTGAACAGGTTTCATTTCCGTCCTTATGTTTAAACAGAGTTCATTTCCCTCCTTACGTCTGAGCTGACTCCATGTCTCTGAACAGAGTTCATTTCCTTCCTCATTTTTTAACCGAATCCATTTCAGTCCTCATCTTTGTAAACAATCCAGTATCTTCCTCGTCCCGTCGTTCATTCCCCTTTTGTCTCTGAACAGATTAAAATTCCCACCTTCTGTTTGAAACCTGTCCTTGTCTTTCAACAGAGTCCATTTACCATCGGTGTGTTTCTGAAGAGAGTCCATTTCTGTTCTTATTTTTGAACAAAGTCCATTCATCTTCTTATATATGAACAAATTCCATTTCCCTCCTTGATACTGAGGAGAGCGCATTCTTTTCTATGAACATAGTCCAATTCCCTCCCTGTCTCCTGAGATAATCCACTATTCTTTTTTTAAGCTATATAAGATGTCTCTAAACAGAATCAATTTCCCTTCTTCTTTTAGAACATAGTTTATTTCCTTCCTTGTTAATGGAAAATGTAGATAATCCTCCTTTTCCCTGAGCAGAGATAATTTTCCTTCGTTTTCCTTCGTTTTCTGAACAGGGTCAATTTCCCGCCTTGTCTCTGAACACAGTCCATATCTCTGTCTCTGAACAGAGTTCATTTCCCTCATGTTGTAGCTGAGTAGAGTAAATTTTCCCTCTTGTGTCTAAGCAGAGTCCAATTCTTTCATAGTGCTTCTACCTTCTTCTCTGTTAAAAGAGTTAATTTTCCTTCTTGTCTCTGAAGATTATCCATTATCACCCTTGTTTCTTAAAGAGGGTGCCTTTACTTCCGTGTCTCTGAACAGCGTCATTTTCGCTCCTTCTTTCTTAACGTAAACTCTTTTGATTGAACACAGTCAACTTCGCTCTTTCTAAACAGAGTTTATTTTCTTCTTTGCAACTAAACACAGTCAATTTTGTTCTTTGTCTCTGAAGAGTTTTTTTTTCTTTCCTTGTCTTAAAACAGAGTCCATTTGCCTCCTTGTTTTGAGAAAAGTCTATTTCCCTATTCGTAAATGAAGAGATTGCATCTACCTTCTCGTCTAAGAACAGGGTCCATTTTACCCATTAACCATCTTCTGATAAGCGTGCATTTCCCCTCGATTCTCTAAAGAGATGATTTCTCTCCTTATCTCTAAACATGATCCATTTCCCTCCTTTTCTATGAAGCCAGTCAACTCTCCTCTATGCCTCTGAACAGTCCATTTCCTCCTTGTCTCTGAATGGAGTCCATATCCCTCCTTTCCTCAGACCAGAGTCCATATCTTTTCTTATTTCAGAATAGAGTCCATTTCCTCCATGTGACTTAAGAGAGTCTATTTTCTTCTTTGCTTTTAACAGAAAAAAATCCAGTTTATCTGTCTATCTATCTTTTTGTCTAACTCAGACGTCTTTTCCCTCTGGGAACTACCATCGAGGGATGGCCACGTCAAAAGAGTCTCCACTTTTCCCTGTCCTTACATAACTCCCTCGCATACTCCATTCCACGCATTCTTCCACCATTTCTCTCCCTCCAGTTTTCTTCCACTCTATTTCCCCATGTCACAGGTGGTCTTCCTCTCACACGGAACCCTCTAATCGTACT
Organism: Panulirus marginatus; assembly: GCA_032361885.1. Taxonomy (NCBI): domain Eukaryota; kingdom Metazoa; phylum Arthropoda; class Malacostraca; order Decapoda; family Palinuridae; genus Panulirus; species Panulirus marginatus. Next base: position 9,992 of record JAUUEC010325622.1, read on the forward strand.
ATCATACACTCTCCTTGTTAACTCCCCGTCTTGCATTCTTTCCACATGCCCAAACCACCTCAAATTATTACG
>JAUUEC010326732.1:0-10060 GCA_032361885.1 Panulirus marginatus
AGAGAGAGAGAGAGAGAGAGAGAGAGAGAGAGAGAGAGAGAGAGAGAGAGAGAGAGAGAGAGAGAGAGAGAGAATAAGGAGACATTCAAAGACCCCCCCCCCCACCCGTATTGCACTAAAGTGCTATCAATGGCAAACTGACTGACAAGCAATTAACTGCCGTCGGTTGAAAGCAGGTGAGAATGATTCAGGACACTTTCTAAGGACAGTTAGCTTGTGATCAGAGAAGACATTTTTGTCGTCTAGTTGCACAGTCTGGGTATAGCTGAGTTAGACGTCCCGCCTCGTCTATAGTCAACGAAGGGGTTCTGCACACCAGTCTGTGAGGTTTGATATGCAAATATAGTCTCTTGTTATCCATTCTCAGACAGCGTTTCAAAGTCGATCAACCTTTCCTTTCAACTTCCTGATGTGGTCAGCCTTAGAGATTTTGTGACTTTGATAAGATGTGATGAGTAAAAAGAGAGAAATAAGTTATATGATTACGATCTTTGAATAGTAAATAAATATCCGAGTTGATCATTAATCATCTGCCTTTACGTCAAACTCAGGCGAAATATTGGTCCTACTTAATTCCTTAAGTAAGAGATAAAGAAGCATATTTACCATAAATGATTCATGAAAGTCTGTAATTATGAGTTAGTGAATAAATCCAAATCAATATTTTCTTGTTTTGTGAATCTCAAAGATGTTGTTCATTAAACTGAGTATTGGATTTGTGGGGTTTAAGATTTTCATTTAGGGAAAACTGTTCGTGTTATAAACACACAGTGCGGTTAGGACGCTATACAACGAGTCATTTACTTAATCAGCCACGGTACGTTGATCTTGGGTACAGTTTTTATCCAGCAGTTGGGTTAATAATTAAGGTAATTAGCTCGTGAATAGCTCCATTTTCCAACAACAAACAGTGTAGCACTGGGACAAAAAAAACTCCTAAATCTTGCCTTTTTTGGCTTCATATTTTTCTTTACGCATATTTTTGCTCATTAGATTCTGTTGGAAACCTCATCTTATGTACTATTCAAATTACTGAGTAAGGATTTAATGGGTCTAAAGTTTGTATTTAGACAAAAATAATCGAGTTATTTGACCTCAGGTTAATTGCAGCATATAACTGGACATGAATGTGGCTTACTATGTACACATATAACTTATAAGTCTTTGATCTCTTGATTGATCTTGGTCTGTCGAAAATGGAATATGGTCTTTTTCAAGACACAAGATTAAAATTGAAGATGAGGAACCCCCTGAATCACATTACTTTCCAATTTTTTGGTAAAAGAAAAAAAATCCTCAGAAAAGTTTTCAAAAATATGTTTTATTTAAAAATTCTCATTGATGTTATTCATACGTACATGGGGTCAAAACGCTATTCTTCAGCTGATTATGTGTGCTTTTATAATTCCTAGAAGCAACAAAGACAAGTGATTAGACTTGTTCATTAATTTCTTGCTAAGTTTTCAATCCCAAGTATCTTGTGGAAGAGATTATTTTAAAAGTAAGGTTAATAAGCCCTTTAAAGATTTTTATCTTTAATAATAAAGATGCAAACAAGATAACGTTCTTGATGTATTGTCTGTGTATCATCGCCTGTTTTTTTTTGTCACAGACATTTTCAAGATTTATTTTAAATATCTCATCAAAAGCGCTATTTGTCATGACTGGTAATGACGCGAGCTCTAAATTTAAATTTTGGCAATTTAGCTGTGTTAATAATCTCTTGAGTAATTAGGACAAGTGATTATACATTTTGATTAATCTACTGGTCGCAACCTTTCTATTCTAGGTGTATATTTTTTGGTAGAGAAATTGTGTGATGATAAAACTAGTATGGCCTTAAACCACACTATTTTTCCAAACCCAAAAACAAAATTTGACCCATAGGAAAACTAGGACCTCCCTTCTATATTCTGTACTTTGTTGAAAGTCTAATCATACGATCTGTTCATCATCCATCGATTTAATACAACATCGGTGATCTCCACATATTTCCAATTACAGATTCTAATATGCTCGGTCTCTTGGTCAAAACTTTATCGATTGCAAAACCTTGATGAATTTTTATCTGTATTTCCACGTTGAACAATCGATTTTCTCTTCAGCTAAAATTATCTCTTTGCGAATTCGTTTTTTCTCTTTTTCCTTTTCTGAGCAGAATTATTGACTCCATTTCTTCTCCTGTGCCATGATATCCTCTGGTTCTTAGAGTCGGACCTCTGGCTTCATCTCGCATCACAAGTATCTCAACTGAGGCTTCGAAGCCTCGAATACGCCAGTGTCGAGCGTGGGTGTAGCGGGGGAGTACGGTAGTGAATGTTAAGGAGGAGGAGGAGGAGGAGTAACAGTAATCAAATTCTGGACTTGTTATCATTGTCCACGATTCGCCTCAGTTGTCCCCCAACACTTGAATTGCCTCGCTTCCTGTCACCACCGTCGCCACCACTGCTGTCGCCAGCATCACCAACACAGCTACATCTCTCCTACGACCAACACTTCCACCACCAACGCGGCCTCCTACACACCTGCCTGGCTCCTGCCACTTCCAACACCACCACTTCTACACACCTGCCTCTCTCTTGCCACCATCTCCAACACCAACACAACCACCACACACCTGCCTGGCTTTTGCCACCACCGCCGCCACGAACCATCATCACCACACACCTACCTCATTTGCATACTGAGAGGGCCAAATAGCTCCGGTCTTGAGCAGTGTCGTGTTTTTCCTCTCTTATATATGCTAACGTCTTTTAAAACTGCATGAAAAGGCAGTTAAACACCTCACGCGCCGGTGCAACATTAGTTTGCAGGCGTCCACTTGCAACGGAAGTTGATGTCCTTGATACTCACTCACGTCCCGTAATTAAGTACACAGTGGATGCGTACGTGAATATATCCTTGAATATACCTTCCCATCCCAAACACTTATAAGTATCTGAGCTTCGGATGATTAAAATGGAAACCAAATTACTTTTTTCAGGGAAAAAAAAGGAGAATTTACCATTTCTTTCCGGGTCGTTCTCGGTATGCAACATGCACAGGGAACATTTCTATTCAATGGGCACATATACAGAACACAGAGTTGTGGGGCCCACTTAATACTGGCGTTCATTTGTTTCTCAATTCCTCTCCTTATATTTTTGAATGCTTATGATCTGTTTTTCTCCAAATTGGCACAGAAATTATGTGGATTATTATTCTTTTCTTTTTTTTACAATGCAAATCCATGTTTACATACGGGACGTAGCAGTTCCAGCGGTGATAATTCAGAAGCCCCTTTCCATAAAGGGTAGGGAAAATGCAAAGATTTGGCACCCAGGAATGAGGTTGCTGTCTAGGGGAGAGGAGGATACTTACTGTAGGGACGCAGTGAGCTTTTTCTTTTCCATTGGAGGGAAATGAGCATTCAGAGAAAACGGAGAGGTTGAGAGAGAGAGAGAGAGAGAGAGAGAGAGAGAGAGAGAGAGATCCCTAACAAACGGGCTCTATGTAACCAAGCAGATGGATAGATCGAGTCTCTCAGTCCCCACTCTCACACTTCCGTATATGTCTCTCTATCAAAGGACGAGACGCTGCCTCCGGTTGGAGGTGGGTGTTGAGAGATTAACAACACACAGCATCGTGGCTGAATAGATGGAGAGGTCTGGCGTATGGTGGGTGTGTGTGTACGCTTACATATGGGCTCGTACATATACGCCTTCGCAAGAGAAGGACAGTCATCCAGTGGGTTTTGACTGGAATGACGATGCTGGAGGGAGTTGTAAGGACACTTTGAGACTCGAAGGCCGGTGAAAAGACATAAAAGGACACTGAAAACTTTTTTTTTTTAGGATGCTTGGAAGCCGAGGGACTGATGAAGGACACTAGGATACTGCTGATTGACTCCTGGAAGAGCCAGTGGGAAGACTTCGCAAGGTTGATAGAAGGACATTGGGAGATTCCCGAGGAACAACTGGAAGTATTCGATTGAGGTTAGTGCTAAACACAGGGAGACTATTGCTTCAACCGCTGGTACAGTAGGGTGCTGTAGGGTCATTAGCCATCTACTGGGAGGGTCCATGAGGCTACTGCAAGACAAAATAGAATCGTAAAACTAATGCAAATGCAGAAACCATTAGCCATATACGAGAGGAAGGATTTATAAGAAGGAAAGTCAGTACTTATATAATCCCAAATCGAGGCTGGGCAAGTACCACAAACAGTGTGACCTTCAGCGATCGTGAAATTTTGTTTTTGGAATTGGAACCAAAATGATTTTTGAGAAATATGGTTACTTATGCGGCTCATAATGCAAATAATTGATTATCATTGATTAACTGAAACCATGCAAACTTTATGAAAGATACAGGAATTGAAGCAAAAATGTATTTCTTAAGAACACGGACGTTTTGAGAGCAGCTGACAATTTTGCAGTGAAAATTTTTTGACTTCCTTGAAGGAATATGATTCAGTTAAATTTAGACAAGGAAAAAGAAGCTGTAATGTAAATAAGGTTCATCAGGTATTCCGTCGAATGCCCTGGCTTTTACAGAAAGTTCTGCAGGAAGAAGTAAAAGAAGTAATGCTTTTATTAGTCATAAAAGTGACCCTGGGATAATAAATAGAATCTGGACTTGCCTGCAGCTGAAATAAAAATGAAAACATCCTGCTGGCAGTGGCCCTTTTCAAGTATTATACTTAAGATAAATAGAAGGGGCCATGGAGAGGTGGGACTATATAATTCTGTGGTGGCAGAGACCTTCGTGGTATGGTCTGTGGCAGACCCTCGCTTCCTAGGAGTTGGTGAGGTGTGGCGCCTAGGAAAGACTTAACAAGAGAAGCCTCTCGACGACCTTCATGGGGAATGCGGCGGTGCTCTGAGGGAATGAAGAGAATGAAGGATGATAGAATAGGAAGAAGGATACGAGGGATGGGATAGGGGAAGGATGATGAAAGAAAATACTACGGGATGGCTTGGAGGGATAGGCAGCGTGACTTTACGTAAGAATAGATCGGATGGTGAGAAGGCGCAAAGGGAGGGAGGACTTGTTACCAGTGTCGAAGGAAAGCCAAATGAGGAACAGAAATGTGAAGAAGCGTAAGATATGGTGATAGGAGATAAGGACTTAGTGATACGTGATGGGAAAGAACGCCCAATGGATAGGTAGATCTGTATTCACAACACGCCCAGCTTTCCACCTCAGGGAACCCTTCTCGTCACGGTAATCAGAAGCTGCCAACATAAGCTCACTCCATCTGGATCGCTGGTCGAATGACCTTTCGTTGCTTTGTTAGCCTTGAAGTCGAACTGACCAACAGAGCTACAGAATTCCTTCCTTCTCTTACCCATATACTCGCAAGTCCCAAAGTCGAACCATAACCTCAAAGTCGAGTCTAATTGTTCAGCCATTTTATATAGAACAAAAACATGTGTCCAGATCTTTGCTCCAACCTTGGGTATTCTGGCCTAAGGCTTTCATATCCCAGCAATGACTTCTCTTCACGTTATCTCCAAACGTGAAACACTACACCTTCCTCATCCTTATGTGTGAATTAAACAACTAACAGCCATCACGTTTCCTAACAAGTCATTTGGTTTACGTAGACTGTCACTTTTTATGAATACTCTCCACTCATAACAACAGTTATTGTTGTGCTTTTTTCTCATAGCTATAAGTAATTACACTCGTCTTTATCCAACATTCTAAATCAAATTTCCGTATAAAATCTTGAAAACCATATCTTCGTTCTTCCATTAAGCCTTCTTGAGAAACTCCTAGTTAGTAGTGCCCCTCCAACGCCTTTCCTAACAACTATGGTCAGAACCTTTCTCAAGAACAGGTTTTTTCCTTTCCCCCCAAAAAAAAATATTTGAAAAAGTTTTTTTTTTTTTTGTATCTCTCCTTCTCATTAACCCTCTTCACATTTCAATTAAAGCCTGGCTTCGATGTGGATTTTTGTCCGTGGCTGGAGACCCCGTAATGAAAAGGAAAATGTAGAGTCATTGCCCTGGAAATATGTAAGGAACTCTTGAAATACATTCTGATATGACTGTAAATTTACAATTAGTGGAAGGTTTCATATCTAAACTCTTGGATACATTAAGAAGTGCTGGTTTGTCCCATACCGTCCTGGTTATTCATACAGAGAAAAATCTTCTATATGTTTCTTATACCTGAAAAGTAACTAATTTGTTTTACGTAGAAACTTACAATTTTTCGTCTACAAGAGACACCGAAGATGATTCTGCTTCTTTTGGGAACATACACATAGAAATCAGGATTTTCTATGTACCTATCAAACATGGGAGTCGTGGGAGTGTTGGTTACCTAAAAGAACCTTTGAGATCTTGTTAATGTTCATCATGGCCACTGAAGTGTGCCTGGTCTGTAAGAATACTTGAGGAGTAGATAATATTCACCACGGCCAGTGTATAGAGTTGCTGCTCTGTATGAACACTCGAGAACGTGGTTGATGCTCAACACGGCCACTCTATATAGAGTTGCAGCTCTATATGAACACTTCATCAAGTGGTTAGTGTAGAGTTTCTGCTCTGTAAAGATACTTGAAGACGTGGTAACTACTGCGGTGTGTAGTTTCAGATGGACTTACGACTGGGGGTGAGGTGTCAAGGACTGGGTTGAGTGGTCGGAAGGGTTGTCAAATGCTTCAGTGTCGTGGTCTCTCTCTCTCTCTCTCTCTCTCTCTCTCTCTCTGGTCTCTCTCTCTCTCTCTCTCTCTCTCTCTCTCTCTCTCTCTCTCTCTCATCCAGGGAGATACGGCTGGGACGCCAGAACACCTCACATAAAGGCTTCTATGGTAACTGGAAGACTGGTATATCGCCGCCGCCCGCGTCAGCTGGTAAATGACAGGAACGTATAGATCTTATACGACCCTAGTTACAAGCCAGGCTGTGCTTGAGTTCCTCATCCCACCTGAGAGAGAAAATAAGATTTATATATAAATGTGTATATGTGAATGTATATATATATATGCAGACGAATGGCTTTAGAATGACAGCTTTAGGCTAGACATATCCTAATTACAAAAATCTCCAGCCGTAATATTCTAGTATCAGGTATTGTGCGCTGCCATTCACGGCTGGGTCATATTTCTACGTTGACCGTAAAACCTTTGCGCACCCTGAATAACATCTCTCATTGGCGCTGCTGTTATGGGGTTTCCCTTTGCCACCAGCTTCATTAGCGAGGGGACAATTGTGCCACAGTGTGATGTGGCGAAGCTAAAGGGCCCCGCTATCAGCAGGTAATGTCAGAAATTCCTGCGAATGGGAATTTCACATTCTGTTTCTCACGGGAATTTATTCCATACAGCATACTTTCACGATGTAATGAGAATTGAAGAAAGAAAACACACACACACACACACACACACACACACACACACACACACACACACACACACACACACACACACACACACACACATTCCTTCCCTCCCTAATTGTTCTCCCTTATCTCCCCCACTACTCTCATTACCTCCCCACCAGCTTCCTCACAATTTCCCATCACCCTCGTCCTCCTCACCCCTCTCATCAATATCCTCATCTCCCCACTAGCCTCCTTATCTCCCCTAGTCCTCCTCCCCCTGTTCTTACCTCCCCATCGATCTCTCTCCTCATCTCCCCACTCGTCTCCTCACCTCCCCTGCGTCACCCCCAGCACTTCACCTGCCAACAGGAGCCTCATTAGCAGACTCCCTCATCTGGGGGAGGCGACTGCGGTTCCCACTCACCCCAGTGCTCTAGGCTCGTCATGCTTCCATCGCTAAATTAGTGGCATCAAATGAGTTCACGCTACGAGGAGCAGCGGGACCTTGAGGAGAATTTCCTCGACGTCATCGGACTCGCTTTGACTGGCACACTCGGCCATGACTTCCTGAATCCTCAAGTTGAGGAGACGGTATCAGAAAACTCTTGTGCGTGTGTGTATTTTTCTCCTGGGGACTTGAAGATCTCTGGGGAGAGGGAGGAGATTACAGCACACCCTGTCATGTACGGAGGGGTAGTTCAGCAGGGTCTTCAAATCGGGTCTTAGTCACAGCAAATTTGCATATGTGAGACTATCAGGGATTTGTGGCTCTCACTGTTGATAGAATAACAAAATGTTGACAAAAAAACGTTTTTTTGCACTGATCTCGTGATATACGATGGCATGAATGGGTGTTACCGGATTCCGTTGCTCTCCAGTGTTTGGGCCACGATCACCCCTATGCTGAGTCTGGCACTATGATGCCTCGCCTGAGTTCCTACAGTGTATTGTGTCACATGCTGGCGCTATACTCTGTCAGCTGGTCGTGCTCTCCTCCGGTATGCCGCTTGTGGCTATCCCCTCCTCATACAACAACTCATTCTACTTCCAATACTCAAACCCTCGATTAGGCTGGTCTCTGTCTCTCACCAATCCGGACTGCGGGGGGTGGGGAGGAAATTACGCCACATTATTTCCTTCCTGGAGAAAACAATTGAGTTGCCCAGAAATATATATATATATATATATATATATATATATATAAACACACTCCAGGTCTCCGCCCAGCCTCACTGGACCATAAATACACGCTGGATAAATTTGCAACTGTTGTCAGACCTTCCGTTTCGAGGGATGACATTAAGTTGTTGTGAGGAGAGAAGATAATAGGATTTTGCTCGAGCCTGTTACTCCTATATGAAGTGTTTGTATGGTAATATTGAGTGAGGTGGAGCCCTGGTCTCGTCACATCATTTGGTGAATGATTTCAGTGGTATATTTATACTCTGTGGTGTAGATTAGATGGCTAAAATGCTTAGTTAAGTCTAGCTAAGGCAAATGGTAAAGACCAAGGTGTCATTGGTTGGTATTATTGTATAGACCGAAAAGGAGACGAAAGAAAGGGTTTGACGCGTAGCCAAAGGAAGCGAGAACAGTCTTTATAAAACTTGCAGTCTAAGTTGGTAGGACTCTTGCTAGACTTTCCTAATATCGCTTCGATGCCGTCATGAGCTCACTGTGAGGGACTATCCACATGAACTCACTATATGGGACTTTCCTCACACGTATGTGTCCCATTCGAGTTGCAAGTTTCAACCCTGAGTCCCAATAAAGACGTATGAGTCTTGCATAGTGCAAATGAACGAGGACACCTCCTTCTCACCCCGTCATGATACTTCCTAACCTCACCAAATTTATACGCGTCAGCTACCGGCAGAAGTGGAGTCTGTTTCCACCAACATTCGCGCCATTATTCAATTCCACCGGACGAGTCAATATAGTATTCATGAAATGTGTTTCCAAACGGTAGTCTTCCGAGCAACACGTCGAAACATTCTTGAGGGAAATACATTTATTGTTTACCGAGCGTATAGTGTTCCAGAACGCCTCGTATTTCGGGAGATTCATTGTCTTCTGATCCGAGAATTCCTCGCACGAGCCAACACACACACATATCTGCAGTTTTCCTAATAGTGTTGCATTCCTCCCTATCCTCCGAAGTTATTGATTTACTGTATAATAGGATGATGAAAGAAGGCATTCATTCTTTACCGAGAATGGATCGGTTTCCAAACACCCTTCCTGAATATCGGGAGATTCACAGCGAAGCAAGAATTCCTTTCGAGAAGCAATATATATATCCTCTCTGTTCCTCGTTGGCTCGCACGCCTCCTTTCTCAACGATTGAGGAGAATTTTCATTTATGTTTAGATACCCTGCATGAGTAGGAAAGATGAATTTTCAAAAGAAAACGCATACCTTGCCTTCTAAGGATCGTAATTTCTAATTTCTTCTCACTCGCTTTGCATACATTAAATGAATGTGTCTTTTTGATATTTTTTGTATGCTTGAAGGCAAATATCAAAGCAAAAACCATAGAAAAGATTACTCGCAGGAAAAGGACTCATTTAACTCACAGAGAGAGACTCACAGGACACTAAAACATTCATATGCAATTGCACAAACAGACACAGCAACACACACACAGGAGACAATAGATAACAACGTATATCTAAACACACACACACACACACACACACACACACACACACACACACACACACACACACACACACACACACACACAC
>JAUUEC010328948.1:0-10058 GCA_032361885.1 Panulirus marginatus
AAATTATCAACATTTTGCTTTACTGTTTCATAAAGATGAATATCAGATTTCTATGGGAGGATGTATACGAGGTAATTCATTAAAAGTAATGATGTATATATTTTGAGCAAATAAGCATGCATCTTCAGATATCTGAGGTAATTATAAGTTCCTTTTGAACAAAGTCCTTCTGATAAGCCAATGTGGTATATAACTTACAAAATACATGCAGGTAACTTGAAACAAAACCTATAAGCTTACACTTTCCTAGAAGTCTTAATTAGTGACAATGACAGAGCCATTACTAACCAAGACATTGATGACTGCAGTGGCTCCACAAGCTGAGGTAGCAATCTGTGTAACTTGTCGTGCTGAAGCCTGTAGTTCTGTCCAGATCATAACCTTTTTCACTCTTGGGCAACTCTCCTCTCCTCCACCTTCACCCTCACTTGCCTGAATATTATGATAATGAAACATCACATCCACACAAAATTTAAGTCTGGAATTAAATTCCAAATGAAAAATGTATACTAAAAACCATGAGTGTCCTGATATGGCTCAATATAATGCCAACTGCTTGTTATACTTGTATTTTTTGCAAGCAAAACAATGTGTGAAGCCACAGTTGGTAAAAATGGATACTTTTAGCTTTTAAACATCATACATTTCAAATTCTGTTATCAAAGAATTTCCCAAGAAAAGGAAAAGGTCTATGTAACCAACCTGTTACAGAAGAGGAGCTCCCTTCACAACTTTGCTGTTAAGCTGGTGGATGACATATGACTGGCTGCTGGTTTTTGAGTGGCTGTGGCTGCCAGAGTGAGTCGGAGAGGGGAAAACTTTACAAACATTGCCATCAATATCCAAGGATTGCAGGGGCAGTTTTTTTCTTAAATTCACTGAAGGCACGGGAACATCCTTCCCACTCTGGCAGACTTTTTTGGTGATGCTGGAAGTGACTCAGTCTTACACAGAAATTTCAAGGGTGATTTACTTACCGTATTTGGATCCTGAGTAGGATTAGTATTTTTCGGTCGCAAGGATTTAATGGGAAGTGGACAGGGTCCTCCACCAGCTCCTATCACAGTGCAGGTGGTGTTTCCTTTCGTAGTCATCAAAAGACTAGCCAGGGGTGGTATACTTGTAAGCTCTGAGGGATGACTAGCTACTGGAGGTGCAGGTGGAGTTGATGCCACAGTGGGATGTTGGCTTACAGATCCCAAACTGCTTTCTACAGTGGTACCTGACAGTACTCCATGACAGCTTGAGTTCACACTCTGAAATTAAATGAATTTAGGTATGACAATAAATGAGAAATAAAGTTAACAATCTATAATATGTTTGCCTTTTCCTCATTACAGTAAAAATCTTTTTTATTATCCATTTCAATCTCAGTACAGTAAAGACCTAGAACACAAAATCCAACAAGTCATTCATGTGTAGCCTCAATATCTGCACACTAACACAGAATGAATAGGGTTTACAGCAGTATTACAGTGCTTTAAGATTAAATGCTTTGAAAATCAAATTCAGTCACTCAATGAGATTCACAAGTCCATGCACCCTTCCATCCAGAACACTAATTGCCTAAAAAAAAAAAAAACTACATGCAATATATACACACTCAAGTTTCATTTACACACAAAGAGTACATTATTTACATTAGGCAGGAGCATTAGGTAGTAGTAGTCAGTATGAACATTAGATATGAGCCTCTGCAAACACTGCACTAGAGTTACCCTTCTCCATGTGGCCTGTTAAGGGTGAGGCACTAAAGGCTAAAGGCAGCACTGGAATTCACTAGTTATGGAGACTACTGCTGTGGCCATCCCCTTGAGGGAGTTCCAGGACGGACCAGGCATCAGAGATATATACAGACAGACGGAACATTATTTACAAGAACATATGAGAAAACATCCTTATTTTTATCAAATACATAAGCAATGATACATGAAAAACAGTTTCCTTTATCATAAAATTCACCACAATGGCTTGCATATAAATCAGGCTTCCCAACCTAATGATGCAATTAGTACAATATCTTTGAAGGTATATAGGTGACTGTGATGCAGGATATTTTTTTCAGCCATGTTAATAGGTTCCTAGATGCATCCATGGATAAGAGATGTTATCATACATCACCTAAGAATCTAAATATAGGCGAGAACCATCAGTCCTATTAGGTGCACAATTCAAAACAAAGTGTGACTTGCAGGAACCACATCGTAGCCTGTTTAGTGGTCATTCTGGAGGGCACATTACAGTTTAAGGGTTAATATCATAAACTTACCATTCAACCCATGAGTCATATTATCAGATTCTGCTAATAGTACAGCTTGTTTTACAAACTACAGCTGTAGTAGCTGTACTTTACAGTCATCCCATCTCATGTAAACTTACTCTCACACATACAAACACAATGACTTCATAATACTCCAACACAAATACATATAATATCAAGCCAGTTGCTTACACCATGATTTAGTCTCTACAAAATATTACGTCTGCTGCAGAAACTCCTAATCGCATTCAACAAATTTCACTATGCAAATATAAAATTTCAAAACTTTCCATTCTTTTCTATTCATTTCATTGTATGACTTTTCAACATCAAGATATAAAATTGGTAAACTCTCTTTTTGAAGGTGGTTGCTCCACAACCTACCCCAACACAAAAACCATGCACACATTTTCTTTAAAATATTCTCCTTCATATATATATATAGGGGTCAACAACCCTTTTTTATCTATTTAGTCACAATCCAACCAATTACCTTGCAAACTAAACAAAGACAACACTCCTCAACAACTATAATAAATATTTTCACTCCCTTTACCTTTCCAAGGTGGATAAATCAGTTTCATCCAATCATCTGGTAAGTAACCACATTACCATGCTGCAAAACACACTTTAGATGTCTAATGAAAAGCTAACACACTTCCTATCCATATCTATGATTTCTCTATTTTTCCATCACACTTCTGCTTTCCTCACCTCCTACTTTGTAATATCTTCTCCTCTGCATCTAATGATTTTACAACCTTGTTTTCAGATGGAATGGAAGAAACCCTAAGAAAGCACAACCTGCAAAGCATACAAGAACTAAGAATGCCTTGAGTGACTGCTAATTGACTGGGGTCAAGGAGGCTGTCCCCACTGACAGGCTGAAGGCCTACCTGAGAGCTGCAGTAAGAAATACAAGTTAATATTTGTGTCTTTTTTTCAATAAAGTTTTAAGTTTTGTGAACATAAAAGGATGTATGTCCCGTCTATAAATCCTGGTTAATAAATACAAAATACGTTTCTCCATGTATAACAGACATCTGTTGACCATATACGGTATTAGACATATATGTGAGAGAAGTATGGTACTCTCTGAAACAATACCATGATATTTACATAGTGAGGTTATTTTTCTTGTGTTAAGGAAAAAGAGACTTTTTACTTTTCTTCCACACACACTGTATGGGATGAAAATGTGTACAGATACACTTTATAAATCTCTTGAAATATGGTTCAAGATGTCACTGAGGAAAAACAGTGCCAAGGGGTATGGAAAAGGATGAACGTCATATTTATCTAAACATATCACTAATTTCAACCCTTTTGGCGTAAATGTGGATATATCTGTTTTGACATTCACAGCCATTTGATGCGGAAAACGACTTTACCCCATAGCTTCAAAAAACTTCTCATTATGTTCTGACAAGCAATAATAACCATACATCCTTGAAAGCACTACCACATCTCTGTGTAGGCTGCCATCTGTGAGCAACATTATAACGTGTGGATATGTCTAGATATGCTTAGCTGTTTACGTGGGTGGTAAGCATTTCTGTGTTTTGAGGTTAACCTTACTGATTAAGCACCAAAAAGGTTAAGAAATGTATTCCTTGTGATTACTTAAATTAATGTTATTGAATGTGAAAGGATACAAACCTGCTTTACTTTAATATGTGTAAAAGCTCTTGTTTATTACCTGTGATGTTGATGGATCTGATAGGATGTTGAAGACAGAGTTTTCTCGACGATTCAGCCTTCCTGTGCATGCCTCCAAGTTAGCAGTCTCTGCCTCTGTTGCAATAGTTCTTTCAGCTTGAACTTCACTTGGCTGCTCTTCCTTCTTTGGTCGGTGAGAAAAACAAACATTCTCATATTTTGGGCTGGAGAGCTGGTTGTGGAAGCTGATACTGCGACCAAACTTTTCTAGAGGACTGTATTCTTTGGCTGGGCTGACTTCAGGTGCAGAGACAGAACCAAGATTGTTGTTATTAGTTTTGTTTGTGGTCTTATTGATATTTTTGCTTGAACTACCATGTCTTGGTCCTCGTTCTTCTCTTTCTCGTAATGCTGCTTCACTGCCTCCACTGGTTCTTGAGGCTCTTGCACCTAAATCACACCTCTCAGAATTGCTGTCATCTCCATCTTCATCATCTGCATCTTCACAAAGGTCATCTATCATATCCATGATGTCTGCCTCACCTAAATTGTTTTCCACACTGTCATTATCAGGTGGGTCATATTCATCTTCTTGAGCTTGAGGGGCAGGCCCACCTACTGCCTGACCTCTTGCATCACAGAACTGGTTTAATTCTACATTCAAGTCTTTTGGAACATTCATTCCATCTCTTGGCACGTTTAATGGACTACTTCTTGCATTTGGTCTGTCATCTAAACCAGCACTTGGCCCTCTTCCAATATTCAAAGGAGAACTATTTTCATGTACACTTAAATTCAAGGCAACATTGTCAATTTTACCATCACATATACTAGATTCACACCGTCTACACATAAGGTTTCTCATTTCAGAACAATAATTATTAGCTTTTCTGTCTAAAACACCTATAGGATTTAAAGCACCAGCAACACTAAAGGCAGTAGCATGGTCTCTACCTAACCTACTATCACACTCGTCAATGCAATTATCTTCACAGTCTGAATCTACATCACCATCACCACTTGGCCCTGGATCAAAATCCATTTCTAAAAAATCCATATCTGGAGAAAATAAATTGTTTTGTTCTAGTGGATCAGGTCTTGGGGATCGTAACCTATGTACTGTTGCTTCACGGCCATCAACGCTACGTTCTGTGTTAGGTAATCCACAGCTCAGGCACATATCAATGAGATGTGAAAGATTTGCCTCAAAATTTTCCCCCTTGTATGTATAAATACAGCCATCATCTTCATCTTCCTCCTCACCATTAAGAAGATTGAGCTGATCAGGGTAACCCTGTGGATCTCTGCTAGGACTTAATTCATTCCGTCTCACGAGAGGCTGCTGCTGATGCTGTGGCGGCTGTCTGCTGGAGCTGAGAGAAGCATATCTTTGGAAGTATTCATCCATACCATCCTTGACAGATGACCCCTTCTCAGGATACACATTATTATTCACTTTAGCTGGAAATTTATGGTATAAGCAATATGACTTTTCATCTGCACATCTAAGGTTACACTTTTCTTCAATTAGGTTATTGTTGAGAAGGGACTGCTCACTGTGTCTTTCACTTGACTGTGCAGTGACCCCAGAAGGTTGTACTGGGTGGCCTGATTGTGCCTTATGGATGCCATTTACTGTTACTACACCATTTGTGATGGGGAGGGCACATGATGGTCTCAGCATTTCATGATGAGCGACTGCACTGTTCTCCTCTTGACTCCATCGGTCTCCAACTGCTATGAAAAAAGAAACTAGGATGAGAAAAGTGTCCTGAACTGTTCAAATTCCAATCTATGATATACAGAATCTGCCTTCGAAAGAATTTTCCCCTCACAATTGGAGCTCATACATTTTCTATATGTACAAAAAATACAGCTTCACCTAATATTACATATGAAATACCTTTTATATGTATGATTATGTAACAATGAGATTTATGAAACATTTTGAAACTCAATGAATAATGAAAACAAATATAAAGCTAGTGTAAGAATACATGTCTAAATTATGCACATCTATCTGCTGCTCAATGAAGCATCATTTTAACCCCTATCAGAGTATATCTATCAATACCTATAAAAGATGAAGATATACACTGACCAGTGAGCAATTTATCCGATGTTCTAGCTCTCTCTTTCTCTAAAGATGGCTGGGAAAGCTTGGTGGCACGAGCTGAGAGGTCTTGCCTTTTACTGAGTTCCTCCAGTCTCTCTCCTTCATCACCAGGCCCACACCCGCCACAGCTGTCCATGGCTACCTGCAAAACACGTGACATATTTCAGGTATGAGAGTGTCTAAGGTATATTTGAAAAAAAACAAAAAAACTTTACTGTTACAGTAAGGAATGCTTTAACAAAATCATCACCAACAGGTGAAAGACATCAAAAGACTTACAAGAATCTGTAATAAACAGCCACATAATTCTTTTCTTCATAATGAAGGCCTATTACAGGTATCAGTAATATTATATAACCCTAGGACCCTCTCTCCCATAGGGCTCCTGAAGCTTCAAGACTACACTACTTCTATTAGAAGGGAAATGGTGGACTCCTTCAGACAGACAAGTTCCTTAACAAGATCATACTCCATTCTGTCAACAGACGATGATACAGCATCACTGAAGGTGACTTTTCTCTCACAGTGCAACCATAAGAAGGTGTAGCCAAAAACACATGACTGCTCTATAATATCATATCCACCAAATATGAAACGGTAACAAAGCAAGTTTGTTGAGATGCATACTACTGCTAGCATGTCAGTGACCACAATAATTACAAATCTGTCATGCCATTTTTGAGCTTACATTGTTGTTCACATGCATGTCTGTAAAAAACTATACACTATTATATAGACCAAACAGTAAATCTCATACCAATATCACTAATGCAGAGTGAGTTTGTTGATCACAGATATACATATTCATCACAAACATAAAGTGGAATGGGAGCAGTGCTAAACTCAAAATAACACAAGGGATAGGTTGACACACACTCAAAACTGTAAAATGCACCTACAGACCCAAAAATGGAGTTTTGGCAAATTTCTAAAGCTTTAAACATATACTGCATCCACTGTAAACCAGTGTAAGTATCCTGGAGGATGGACATTGAGACATATATACATCAGAGTGTAAAAATTCAAGTTCCTATTCATTCCTAAGACCACCATACCTTGTTTGGCCATATGTACACTTTCTTGCTAAACCCCATTACCTTACTTTTATTCAGATCAACTCTCAACATCCTCCTTTCACATACACTCCTTAAAATCAGATACCAGTCTAGTAGCAGACTTGAGTCTGCTACTAAAGCCATGTCCTCTGCACAAATAAACTGAACCACCTTCACCTCCCAGGTGCTACCTCCCTCAGTACTCCACTACCCATGCATTTACCTCTCACACCAACCTATCCACAAGCAGATTAAATACCCATGGTGACATCACATACCTTTAATGCAGACATACAAGGCCCAATTAAAGGTGGTATCTATGAATACACCACAATGAAAAAAATGAAATTATCAGTTACTTCCCATAAATACTTCTTTACAAAGACTTATCTAAGATCCAATTCCTTGTAAAGGAGTTAGAAGGGAGCAATTTACAGACTGACAGCTTCTTTGAAGTACAGTATGGATGATACAGTATTACTCACCTGTTACTCTTTAAGATTCACATTTTTCTCTTTCTGTATGATATTCAAAATCCAGGGTTACTCATTTTAGAAGTGTTATCCATGTTGCACTCCTGTAGAGAAATGAAAAAACTTACTGCGGGCCAAACAGAGGGTTGTGGAAAATACATACCCTAACAACTACAAGTTTAGAGTAAAATAAATGCATATTGCAGTAAGCTAAATCATCTTCAATATTATCATGGGAGTACATGGGAAAGACTGACAACTGGCCAAATTTTAAGTTATCTGCTTTGAACTTTAACCTGTTTATCTTTACATGTAAAATCCTTTAGCAAGCCCATTCTAGGCCTGGATAAGGCAAAATGTTACTTTAAGGGTATCACAGATATAGTTTATGAATCTGGGAGATAATCACATAAGTTGACTCCTTACACTTAATAGGAGTGATTTAAACTGGTACACTGATTATATCCTACAAGCAAGTAATTGTGGGGAGGGCTATGCATATCAGCAAAATATGGGTTTAATGTACACATAAATGAAGCTTGTACAAAACAATAAAACCTATGAAAACCTAACCTAACTTCTCCCAACAACTGAAGTCCATCTTAATTTTCAATGATATGGTCAAAATGTATCAGACATTCCAGTGATTGTGCGGTACCTAAAAACATAAACAATCTCACACCAACTGGCTGGTAGAACTGTTGCTCAGCCTCTCAATAAGCATTCCTTTCAAGGATTCCCTAGCAGCACACCATATTTACGTCACATTTCTACAGTAAACTTCAACTGTTTTGAACAATACGTGAGGCTTTTTGAGATTCTGATGCTTTCTAAAGTGTTTCATCTACTTTTACATCTGTTAGACCTATAATTTCCATGATTTTGATTGCCTTCCCCACTATCACTTATTCATTATAGAGGGGAAAAAACTCTAAATCATATTGCATTGGTCTAATTCGGCTCTACGAAGAGTAAAGTGTCCCGCAATATATTTCTTCTAAATCCGCTCGCCATTTATGTGTTGCTCCAGCATAAGATTTTACCCTTGATATGTAACTCTCTGACTGACAGAAAACCTTGTCTAGGAAATCATCTTATTTCTTCACAGTACAGAAACAAGTGATCAAAATCCCAAACTCCAGTACTGACTTAAAAGTAGCGTGCCATAAAAACAAAACAATCCATAGCTCTGTATAGACATCAATTTCCCGGCTGTAACTTTGTAAAACATTCATACAAGGTTAATCATGAATAGCATTAAAGTCTGAGGATGATATTGCATAAATCATTCAAGATATATCCTACCTTCATGTATTGTTAAAATCCTCATTTCAGCACGCCAGTACTTTATATCTGATGATATGTTACACTATGTGGTGGCCTATGAATAGGATGTCAACTTAAGACGTTCATCTCATCTTCCTACACTAACTAAAATACGAAATATACTTGAAAATAAGCTGTCAAACTTGGTGGGGTTGGGCCGGATAAATCCTGAACACAGATTTACTTTACGGATTAGCATTGAGCCACAACTTTAATTCGTGACCTTCACCCCGCGAAGTAATAATAATTAAGGACTATACTGGGATGCAGATCGACTTTTGCTTCACAATTTGGCACAGACTGGACTGAATGACACCTCAAAACAATTCTTCCGCTACTAGAATCACATCGGCATTTCTTGCTCAATACTTTCCTCTGTAACATCTATTTGCCCAAACTCTGACATCAGCAAGGTGTTATAAGCGTGATAGTATTACAAACCTAACACTTGGGAGGCGGCAAAATACCATGGACAAGGTCTTCTTCACTCCCAAATAACCACTCCGCCATATTTGACGCAGGCGTACCAACCCTTCTCACAAACAACACGCCCCAGACATGTCTGCCAACCGATCCGCCATCACCAACAGACCACAGAAGTCCAGGGGAACTTCATCATTTATCTTGTTTTCCCCCGATCACTGAGCATCATATCCCTGGAAATAATGAATAGGCACAGTTACACAGACCGCATTAATGTCGGGATGACGTGAAATATTACACACAAGTTCTTGACTGTATGTGTTACTTGACAGGCCATTTCTTGGAAGTTCGATATTCATCATAAAAGGAGAGTATTTCCTACCCATTACAGTTCCTTGGAAAGAGAGAATTTCAGTCAGTATGTGTCAAAGTAGAGCACATGCAGAAAGTACAATTTAGCAGACCAATGCTTAATATGGCGAACTTATAATTCCCATTTCCTGTTCATGGGCGATTGCTGATAAAAGTCGCCAATGCAAAGAAGCAGGATATTAGTAAATAAATGCATGAGCACCCACAGAAATATTTTCAAATTCCCCATCTTGCCTCTTCCTGTGGGTCCCCATACATACATGATTATTAGAATACACAACTGAGTATAGCAGCCAATACCATCTCAACGTACAATTCACTCTGACTCAAATCTCGTCTAGTTGATTTATGAATTTCCAGGGAAGGTCCAACCT
>JAUUEC010331159.1:0-21933 GCA_032361885.1 Panulirus marginatus
CCAGTCCGGGAGCGGGAATGAGAGAGAGAGAGAGAGAGAGAGAGAGAGAGAGAGAGAGAGAGAGAGAGAGAGAGAGAGAGAGAGTCGTCGTCTTATACAGCCCGCTGACAGCGTCGGCAGGGAGTGAGAACCGTAGGCCAATGCCTGCTGACGGTGATTGTCAGGAACGTCACTACCTGCTGACAGTGTCAGTCATGAGTAAGACCCGGAAGCCACTCTGCCTGCTGACAGTCGGTACGGAGATCGTCAACCAATACATGTGACAGTCTGGAGGTCTTCAACCGCTACCTGCTGACAGGATGTCAACCACTTCCTGCTGACACTGTCAGGAAGGAGAAGAGGCTGACGATACAGCTGACACTCTGGTCTCCACAATGGCTCCACCCTAGGGAACTTCCCCTCCCCTCCACGAATATAATGGGAGGGTAGAGACCACTATAAGTCTGGGAATTACTGGAGGGGGACAATACAGCTCTCAGAGTGACGGTGATGTTGGTGATAGCAGCAGCAGCAGCAGCAGTAGTAGTAGTAGTAGTAGTACTAGTAGTGGTAGTAGGAGTAGCATTTAAGTAGAGGCAAGCAAACACCTAGTGCTACTCACGCCCACACGCTGTCACATGACTCAACGAGGCCTCTCTCAGAGCAGAGCCACGACGCACTCACCATAGCCCAGGGCACTAACGCACTCAACCCCAAGCCCACGGCACCAACGCACTTCACCCCAGGCCGTTCATAGCAAAACACGGGGCCACTCAAATATTGCCATTATTGACGCAAGTAATGGTACATTCGTTAGTGGTTAGAGGGGGCGATGAGAAGGCACACATGCCCCCCCCAAGCGTGTGCTTCGGGGGGGGGGGAGGAAGTCAGGCCCTGGGAACAGCCTGGGGAAGGAGGGGAAAGGGCAGGAGCTTACAGGAGGTGGTCAGGAGTGGGTCTCCAGCCAGCCAGCCAGGGAGAAGGGGGTCGAGAGAGGCACACTACCGCACCACACGGCCACCACAACACCACTGATCAATGACGACCACCCCTACCACTTACTGCTTCCTCCTCCCTCCCTCACTCACCTGCCCCACTCTCTCCCTCACTCACACCTGCCTCACTCCCTCCCTCACCACCACTACCACTGCTCTCCCCTCATTCCCTCCCTCACCACCACCACCACTGCTTCCCCCTGCCTTCCTCACTCACACTTGATCTCCCCCCTGCCTCACTCACACCCGCTGCATTCTCTCCCTCACCACCAACAATGCTTTCCCCCTCACTTCCCCCTGCCTCACTCTCTTCCTCACCACCAAAAATGCTTCCCCCTCACTCCCACCACCATGCCTTACTCTCTCCCTCATCACCACTTCTGCTTCTCCCTCTCTCACCACACAACCATTGCTTCCTCCTCTCTCCTGCACACCAACCTCACATCACGACATCTGATACTGCTAGTGCCTTCCCTATGCTTGCTTCACATCCACCCCCCCCCTGTTGCTTCCTCCTTTACACCTACCTCATTACCCTAACCACAGCTGCTGTCTCCCTCACACCTGCCTCATCAGCATCACCACTGCTGCTGCCTCCTGACCAACAACACAGTTTGTCGACACTCATCCACAGACTCAGTTCTGACCATTCAGCACTGTAGCTGTACAGCATTATATTACTACTAAGCTCAAATTCCCCTTGAGAAGACTTCATCTTTGCATCCCATGTGCCCTTCCAGAGGCATATGTCTTACAAAATTTCATATCCTTAATACAAAATGATTTTTGTAAACCCACCTTTTGCTTCACAGATGGTGATCCACATGTCAAAGGCCTTCATCACATCCTCTTTAATGGACTCCCATAAATATATCTTATAATCATTTAGCAGGTTACTTTCTGAGAGACAGTTTTTTGAAGAATGTATACAGAGTAACACAAGCATCATAAAATCAGGCCATTAGCTTTTTAAACCCTCTTCAACATGTTTTTCCCATCCTGCCAGTACTGAGAGACCTTAACAACCCTTACCTTTTGTGTCTGTGCAAGGTTCGTCTTTGTCTCCTTGAGTTCCTTGATACTGCTAATAAAGTCCTCCAAGAGATGCTGGACCAGTGACAGGGAATCAGGAGGGAGTGGCTCCCGGTACCCCAGGTCATCGAGGGTTTGCCGTACCACTTGAAGCACATCACCACTAGCCATCTCCAAGACATGCAGTACTGATAGAAAAATTAAAAGGAAAGAGCACTAAAATTATTCCTTCCTTCACCCATTATTTACACAAGATTATATACCTCGAAAATATTTGTACTTAATGAAATCTGCCTTCACATTCATGTTACAACCCTCTCCTCTGGAGACATGGAACCAAATAGACTGTAATATTGATGAAAACACAGAATGGACTGAAGAAGATACAAATACGGAGATGGAAGCAAAGACATGAATACAATGGTGGAAACATAATGAGAAGCATAGACAATATACCAAAAGACATGATAGACAAGTTTAACCAATCACTTGGATGTTACCCTGCACATACATCTCATTGTTGTCTTCCAGGTCCTATCCATATATCACAGCATTTCTATGCTTTATACAATAATCACTGAATTGGTTTCACTTATATAAACTTTCTACTCAATACAAGAAATCAAATGCAACTCCCATATATTTTTTTCCTTAAGAGGTTTAAAATTTCTTTACAAATGATTTTGTTTAATTTATTTTTAATGCCATGTGCCACCTTGTTAGCACTATTTTTTAACCTAAAAAACTGGACTAAATCCAGCTGGAGTGTAGCAAGAGAGCAGTCACAAAAGAAGATAGTAGCAAACCAGTATCCACACCTCTTATTCCATAGTTTGAATGATCGCCCACCTCTAGGTTACCCCTAAGGTAGGCTGGGGTCTGAGGACAGAGCCCTTCAGCTGGGGAATTAGGTAAGACTGACTGGTTAGAGTGCTTTACCACAGTACTTTCCCTAAAACTGTCTGCTCCCAAGCAACTCCAACAGGACTTTATCAGTAAAAGCTCTATATCATTAATCATTTTTGCACCCACTAATTTGTCCAATCTTCTCTGATACCTCCAAAATCTTTACTTCCTTTCTCATCCACAAATTTGTCCAATTTTTGACATTTCCAAAACCGTTACTTCTGTAAGGTAAACCGAAAAAATTGCATATAAAATGGTGCTACTTTTAATAATCATTTACCAAAATTTTTTTTGTTTTTTGTTTTTTGTATACTGTAATTTTATTACCCACTCTAACTGCTGTATCACCATAACTTTAAGTCTAAACATATGCTGTAGTACATATGTTGTAAAAATTTAATGATCATGGGCGCTTGTTACTCATTATTGTCTAATCTCACACTGTTTTTGAGCAATTACATATAATTCTGGTTCTGCCTGGTGATTTTATTTAAGATGCTAATGGTTCTTTCTTACAAAGTATTACTGATTTATAATTCTATTACACTTAAGTTCACTTAATTGCTTCTTAAGATTATATTAGTTCTGAATAAACATTCAAAATCACACTAGGTAGTGCTTAGAAAATAACTTGCAGGGCATAATTTTGAGTTCTATATTCTATTACATGATTTTAGATAAGGCTAAAGTGGTGAGGGTTACATAGATCAGAGAAAATATGGGGTTAACTGATGTGAATTTAAGTAAAACATTCATGCAGAAAGTAAACGAATCTTTTAAAACCTCACCTAATAGCTAAAATAAATAGTAGAAATGGTGTGCTGCTGGGATCACATGGTTTTTCAGTATGATGTCTGTTTGTTGACATCCCACTGCATTTGCACGATGTTTAATCATAGGTATGACTGGTATGCTTCAACCGCAATACTGAACATAAAGACAACTATCAACTGCAAAGAAAACTGAATGAGACATTCATAGATTAACTCTTTTTTTATATAAAATGTATTAACGGCTTTGACGTCAACAAACCCCAAATTTTCCTTTCCTTACAGTACTTAATCCCCATTACGAACACCTCAATTAACATAATCCAGTAGGAAATGCTCAAAATTATGCTCTGCAACTGTTATCATATTCTCTATACACTACACTAGCAGTGCAGCACTAAATAATATCCAAAGGTAACATATGCATTGCTTAATTGGATATTTACCTTACAAATTTACCCACCAGCTGCCTCATCGGAAATCAGTTTATCCTTATTTTAAAATCAGAATTCTATGAAATGTTTCACAAGGTATGTTGTTAATGTGTGTCCTGTCAGGTAGAAGTACTTGATAATCATATAGGTAGCTACCATGTCTCCTTCATACCCTTGTCATATAAGATCAAACATGGTCTAAACCAGTATCCTCGGTATAAACCATAAGAAGAGTTATCTATTAAGCAGTAATTAGGTCCACCTACTTGTTTATATCTTTCAAACACATCCAACCTGGGTTGTTGTTGTTTAAATGTTTATTGTGCATTAAATACCTGGGTCTGACAACGACCAACCATCATTCAAATTACTCTACGCATGTCTCCGCAAATCAGAAGCTTCCTTACAGACCGCATAGGAATAACGATTTGTTTATGTTTTGACAACAATGGCGGCGACAATTGACGAACGACAACCGTTCACATCACACAAAATTTAAACTAATTAGTGAATGCTTCATTTTTCATTTACAAAGGGGCAAGTCTGTTTTTTTTAATCTTAAATTAATCCACAGTTTAGATCTTGTCGCTCATCAATATACTGAACTACTTCATGAAATTCTGTGCACGATTGACGCTGTAGCTCTAATGATGTCAACTTGATGTCGACCAGCGTTAAAGAATTCATATAATGCTGATCAACTCCTTTACAAGTAGCACCTTACGTTGGTGTGATAGCAAGATTTCCTTGGTCTTTGGAGTTAATTACATACATATGATTAGACCCTCCAAGCTCATCTTATTATGTCCATCCATTTATTAATTAGTCAATGACATGTGTGTACTACTATACGCATCTTTGTTCTATCGGAACAGGGCCTCTGAGAAGGGGGTGCAGGGGTACATCATACCCGGGCCCGGGGGTCCAAAAGGGGACCTGGGAATTCCATGGGATCTCAAAAAAGGCAGAAAATCAACAGAGCAGCGCTCCATTCTATCTCCTTTTTGGCCTCAGCTCATGGCATAAAACCGTAGTGGATAAAAACAGAAAGACCAATGGAGAAAAGAAGGCGTTCAGATAATTCCACCAAAACGCACTTCTTACAAGCTAAACATAAGACGAACTATTAATTTACATGAATGTAATATCATGCATATAGGAGGCAGAAATTAAAATAGAAAAGATGTACTGTGGGAATGAGATGACGAAAGATGTAGGCCCGCGGGACTCCACTTGACAGCTGATGAGGTAAACAAACAGACGGACGTCGCCCACCACCGTTGACATGCAGAAGTATGAGAAGCTCGAAAAGATCGGTGAAGGTACTGCGTTCCCTTATAATTTTACACTTGGATATTATTCTTACTGAAACCTTCACCAGAGTGGAGGTAAAAGTTAATCATTTGAAGCCCCTAGTTAGGGCCCAGTTTACTCCAAACTCATGACCTGAACGCTTTGCCCTATATCTAAGACTGTATTACCCTTTAGTAGGATGGCCTAGCCTTTGACTTAATCCGTAAGGGTCATTTAATGTTCGTCCTATCATACGCAAGGGTCACATCATTGTGCTGAAGGCGTTACTCTCGGAAATCGAGGACCTCATATATATACTATAAATGCATAGATTCGTATCTATTAAAGAACAATTCCTTCTAATGTAAGGGTTGTATTCTGGAACGATCTTATCTACCAGTCTTACTGCTACCTTTAAATGGCTGCTGACGTTGGTATATGTGTAAAGACTCATTTAAACACTGACAAATTGATGGAAATCATAAACAGTCTTCAGGTAATTTACCAGTTCAACTGTGCATCAAGACTAGCTTTGGATATAGAATGATTCACGTTAAATTTCAGAAGACAGACGTGCGGTTTACTGATGACAGACATTTAATGAAATTGATAACAATGGATCCTTTATACCAATGTGTACAGTTGATAAAGAAGATGGGATTTTAGGTGTATCATCCACAACTCCATCAGTCGTACGTTCTCTTAAAGTAGGTAAAGCTTTGAAGTAAAGGGAAATTGTGAGGAAATAGCACTCGAAATAAGCAGATGAGAGTTTAATTAATGCACTCATAACAGAGTTGTATTAAGTTTGTAAGTCAATATACAAATCTAGTGATGCTGTTAACAAAAAAAAATGTGTGCTGGATCTAAAAATTCCTACTTTCATATATTAATAATGCATTCTGCTCAATGCAATAACACATCATAACGTTTGCATTCGAACGAATCTTAGTTTTGCATTTGTGTTAGGTGCAATAACACATCATAACGTTTGAATTCGAATGAATCTGAGTTTTGCATTTGTGTTGGGTGAGCTCAAATGTCTATAAAGAAATAGGAATCAAACCAATGCTTAAGATCTGTTTCACACAGGGTCAGATTCCTACAACTCTATAGACATCATAACTCACTGTTTACCCTCTAAACAAAATGATTCATGTACAGGTTTTGAAAATAAAATTTCATCAGTGACAGAACCAACAAAGCCTTTGAAACCTTGCACATCTAGTTTAGGGTAACATGACCGTTCATGTGTGTTAACAGCCAACTGTTTTGTTCGTTCTCATCTGAAAGTTGATGAAAATAGCCTTTGCATAATTTTTTCCCAAGTAATTTCTATACTCAAAGAAATTAATTAGGATCAAGTTCATTAATCTTTCTTTGTGAATAATCATAACGGTCATTCTCTTAATACACAATCCAGCACCAGGTCCGTAAAAAAAGACAATAACAGTGATATCTTTATAAAATGTTCAGAGATTACCTTCCATAGTTTTAACACACTCTTTCAAGTGTATATTTTCAAATAATACGACATTAGTATTCCTTAGTTGACAGAGGGTGGCCTTAAAATTGCATTTTTTATATTACTTATTTTGTAATATTACTAGCTTTTTTAAAACAAAGTTACCAAGATTATTTGACACATTACTGCTCCCAGAAACAACCACATTTCGTCTACGTGTGAACATCCAAACTAGCATAATCTGGTGTGTGTGTGTTCAAAATATTATATACTCTATCTCCTGATTAAATATAGGAGTCACCCTTAAATTTTTTTTTTGAATGATGATCTGTTAGAATCCTGTTCTCAGAGTCTACTAGCAGTCATACCAGTGCTCTAGTTTGCTATAGTATATGGCTCACAGAAAGCATGTTTATGCTATTTATTTTGCCTCTAATAATTGTTACTTTTATCTTCATTGTGGATGTCAGGATTGGCATCAGAAAATGTAACTTCATAAGGTATCTCTTTATCACAGTTCATTGTAAAAATGCCAAATAGAACACGCAGTTCTTCCATTAAACATTTGTTGATATGTGGTAGCAAATTAGGAAGGAAATGAAAATGAGTAAGGTAAATCCAGGTATTAATGAATGTGTTGTGATGGCTGTTGTCTGAGTATTATTGTGGTTAGGTCAACTTACTTTGAATACGAAATTATATGATATTTCATACACTAATGCAGTAATTACTTGTGTTCTTCATTTTCAGGTACTTATGGTACTGTGTTCAAAGCGAAAAATAGGGAAACACAGGAGATTGTAGCTCTGAAGCGTGTTCGTTTAGATGATGATGACGAAGTAAGTCCAACCAATAAAGAATTTAAAGGATGGCGTTAAAGAGTCACTATAATTGTGTCAAAGCTTGAAATATACAGTACGGTATTCAGTTTGGTCTGGCTGTCATATGAGTAAAATGTACCTCTTGTATCAGTTATGAAATTAAAGTCATTCAGTAGAGTACAACAAAACAGTATCTGCTGTACATACAGTACTTCAGGGTGTGGCAGCACCTGCTGTACATACAGTGCTGCAGTGTGGCAGCACCTGCTGTACATACAGTGCTGCAGTGTGGCAGCACCTGCTGTACTTATGGTATTGAAAGGTGTAATATCTTACACTGTACAGAAGATATATTTATAACTTTTGTCTACCATAATTCAGGGTGTGCCATCATCTGCTCTACGTGAGATCTGTTTATTAAAAGAGCTCAAACATAAGAACATCGTCAGACTGCATGATGTGCTCCACTCAGATAAGAAACTCACGCTAGTGTTTGAACATTGTGATCAGGATCTCAAGAAATATTTTGATAGTCTCAACGGTGAAATAGATCCAGACATCGTCAAATCTTTTTTGTGAGTACAGTACTACATTTTTTAATATTAATGTAGTAGCAGCTCTGTTTTCTTTGCCAAAGCTTATCTCTGGTTTCTTATCTTAGGTACAGTCTTCACCTGTGAAAATTCCCACATGACTTTATGATAAATGTACTTCATTGCAAAACTGTATGTATTTGCCTGTATATCCTGCCAACTCCTTTCTGTGCTGTTCACCATCTGTTCTACCTGTTACCATCCAGGTCTTCTTTCTTGGTTTAGGTTAGGCATTAGATATATAAATTTCCTCGTAGAATATACAATTCCAAAGTATATTCTATTTGACAGAGACAGAGGAAACAAAGAAGGAACTGGTGCCATACTTTTAGTCACAGTTAATAATAATTAAGTATGGAAAAATGTAGCAGCTGCTGAGAATATACACTAAAATTTTGTAAAAACTAACAAGATTCATAAGAAATAGTAAGATTAATTTGCAGGCCCTTTCAAAGACACCTGAGTTAGATGAAATGCTTTTACAACCAGTTAGCAGAAGTCTGTAGTGAACACTATTCATTTATAATAGGAAATTTTGACGCACCAGAAAAGAGGTGGGGATTTTCCTTTTCCAGTTGTTCTGGGCATGAACTATGTATAGGCTTGTATTATAATGTCCAACTACAATTCCTCTAGAAACTTAATCATGGTGAATAAACTGGACTTAATTTTAGCCAAATAAGGATCTTGTCACCAATGAAAGCTTTGATACAGGTGACCAACAAATTAGGTTTCATAAAGCTTCCACTAGTTTTAATTCATCTGTTGATCATCATAATAGTCATGAAAAAATAACAAAGTTTAGACATCAAAATTTTGATGACCTTTGCATTAATCTTGACAGAAGCAAGGATGACACTATTAGTAAAAATTATGAACATGCAGCTTGAAAAATGTTCAATAAGGCATTGAGAAAACAAAAGGGAACATGTGTACCAATTCATAACAATATATGTACCAGTTCATAACAATAATCATTTTCTAGAACTAAGCCACAATGGTGGAAAACTAAGGAAAAGAACCATCTGTCATCAAAGAAAACAGCACACAATGAGAGAGAGAGAGCAAAAACCAATAAGACAGAGAAAATTATTTTGCACAGAACATAAATCTTATACTGTACATCATTATCAACACGAAGCACATATAACTGAAAATAGCAAAAGAAAGCCAAAAGAACTTTTTTTCTTAGAAGCAAGAAAATCAGTACCCACTTAATTGGTCCTTTGCTTATTAAAAAATAGCAACTTAGTTCCTGATACTAAAGTTAAGCCAGTGCTCTTAACCCTTTTGATTCAACCATTGGATATATCGAAATAAACATTTATATCACGTGTCTGTAATGTTTGCATTTACCCTATGGCTATCAGAAAAGTACATACCTCTGATGGTATCCTGAATGATACTCGGTTATGTTTGACAGTAAAATTATAAGAGGAATGAGAAATATTCAAAACAGATAACTTAAATAGAAATTTAAGCTCCAGTCTAATACATGACTGATGAAATTCATCCAACTCAAATGCAGCATTAAAGATGAAGGACAGTGAAACAGCCCAAGCTATGGCTCTGGTTTTATTGGGAAGCAATTATAGATATTTTCCTGTTAGAGTGACTTTACAGTACCCCTAATACAGACAGACAGATATTCAGAAAAATACTTGCAACATATAGAAAGGACACTCACAACAATTCTAACGGGTTGGTCTTTAAGCATGATAAAACCAAATAGGCAATTTGATGGGTTGAGGTACCTCTCCTGAATGTTTAATTGATCACTACTTCCTCCCAGTTAACCCCTACACGTTCACTACCACATCCTTCCATCATAATGCCATTTACTGTCTGGTAGATCAATTAGTGAGGATCTTCTATAACTGACCAAAACTTAAGTTATGCAGCACCAATTTGATCAACTTTGCTTAAAAAGTTAGGTATATTTGCTAGAGGTATGTAAATAATGGCTTAAAAATTTTTACTGGAAATAGTTCAACTACAATGATAGGTCAGCAGTCATGGACTAAAGGAAAGGATGAGAGAAGAAATGGAGGTACTCTTAGGACCCTCAGTTCTATAAGAGGGTTAGGAAACAATCAAATGGAGGGCATGAAGGATTCTGAGCAAGTTAGAAGAAATGTAAATGAATACCTCTACTGTAACAGAGTATTTGGTGAGCAGAAAAAGCTAAGTGAAAAAGCAGTGAATTCAAAAACAAAATGAAAATCTATAGAATGGATGAAATACAGGAAGGTTGAGAGATAGGGTCCTTTGATGATAAAACACCCTCCCATATACACAAATTGATAATTATAGAAAGTTAGACACACATCTTCAGCACCAATTATGCTGCTTGGTCCATTCCAGGCATTATACCATAATGCACTTTTCTTGTTGTCTTCAGTACGTCTTGGAAGCAAGTCTTCCTCAAACATTGTCATACTTCATAGTTTGTCTCCTCTAGACTTGATATACCTAGGATTGTTTCCCTTGCACTCCTTACATTCCACAGCTCTTCAAAGTGTTTCATTGTAGCTCCATCATACATTTTTTGGCTCTGATAGCAATTCAAAGAGCTACCTTTCTAAAAAGCCTTCTAATAATGGCAGTTGTGTTTGTAGCTAATACAGAAATGGTATAAAGGGTTACAGTGATGGTGAAGTATGGATTTCTGTTTTCACTTTCTCCATAACAGAACAAATTACATGAACAGGCAGTTTTTAATTTGAATCTGGTTACTTCAGGTTTCAACTCCTACGAGGACTGGAGTTTTGTCATAGCAGAAATGTACTTCATCGTGATCTCAAACCCCAGAATCTACTCATAAATAAGGTATGGTTATGTATATTAGGAGACATAAATTTAGCCTGCCCCACCCAACCCTTGAATTTCAAGTGCATGTTAAGTTTCTGAGAAGTCCTATCGGACGTGAAATTTTATAAATGTAAATTCTATCCATTTACAGTGCATCCAGTGACCCTGATTTGCTCATGAACTCTCTGCTGCCCAATTTTTTATATGTGCAGTTCCAGAAATTAAGAATGTGAGATTTGTACAACCCTAAAAATGTTTGTGTTCAGAGAATACATCACTATAAGAATCTATGACAAAATATTGCCATGAGGCAGGGCCAGTGTGTAGCTGTCACTATGCATCCTGCTTTATTCACAATACTTTTTTTTTTTTTTCTTCTTCTTCTTCTTCTTCTTCTTCTTCTTCTTCTTCTGTCACACACATTGCAAAACTGTCTATCTTGGGTCCATCTAGTCTTCTTTTAAAGGTTGAAGTGCTCACTCCTTGCATACCTAATTATGCTGGGCCAAACTTTGAGAGGCATCTTTATTTATCTTGCTGGGCGCTTTAATATTTTTGTCTGAAGCTTTCTAGATATATTCCAGAAACTCTTGTAGATTTACTTACTCATTTTTTTCCAAACTCTGAAGATTTTAATCCTTGGATGTTTTTTAAAATTTTTCTCATCTCTATTGCCATGTAGATATTACCATGTGTCTCTCTTTTCTTCTTTCGAGACTCAATATTTCAAGTTCTTTCAATCTTTCATATTTCATGGGTTTAATTCTTTCAGCTTTGCCGATTAAATGTTTGTGTTTTTTCTTTAGTTTCAATAATTCTGGCATACTTAATTGGTGGACATATAATGTTATAGTATTCAGTTTCCTTTCTTTGAACATTTTCATCATCAGCTTTCTGTACCTCAGTGAAGCATTTAAGAAAATACCTAGAAATCTGACATTTTCTTCATTCCCAATTTCTGTTCATATTAGCCCCTTGTAAGGCATCACTGTTATGTTGCTTATCATTACATGACTAATGTGTTTTCTTCCATAGCGCTTCATCAACTCTTCTGCCCTGTTATATAGTACATTTTAATCTCTGCATTTTTTCTATACTTAATGATTCTGAAATCACTGCCAACAACTTGTACAACCCAAGGCTGTATCTTTAGATAAATCTGAAACATGGTTTTTACAAGCAAGGGTCATAAGGCAGCAAACGCAACTTAGCCATGGTAAGTAAGGAAAGATTTTCGTTTATTTTTCTTTTTCTAACAAAGTATCATATTCTTTATGTTATCATTTGTGATAACAATAATACAATTTTCCAAAAGTCAATGTACTGCAGTTGTATTCTAGAGAGTATCCTACCATGTGATATATTGTCGTAAAAATGGAACTAATGTGACAGTTCCACTTTAATCAGACAGAAACAGTTTTAAACAATGAAATTATCTCAAATTTTTCACCACTGGAAATTAAACCAAAGGTTACAAAATATTCAAAAGCAATAAACCCATATGGATATAGCTGTTTTCGTAACAGTTAAGAAATATAAAATGCAGGCACCATCAGTATGCATTCAAATGAAAGCTTTCAATAAGTTTGTGGTAAGTATGGTGCAGTATACCATATAATATAATGTTTTCTCAGCATGTAATGCATTATTTCTTATATCGAAATAAGCTCACAAATGTGTATAATAATTTGCATTGACAGAGATATGTTTTTCTTTATATTATACAGGAACCCCTTGCTTAGTGCTGGGGTTATGTTCCTGGAAACACTGTTGTTGTACAAAGAGTCATTAAACAAGCATTGAAAAACCCCTCATGTATTCCCAAGCACTAATTTTCCTTACGTAACCCCTACGCATGCAAAAATTTATACTAAAAACAACTTGCCACACTGTCGTATCTTTTACTTTAAGCAATAGTTAATGAAAACTTGCCAGAAAATATGGTGATGAGGGTTTGAGTTGGTGGTGGAGTGGGATGGGGTGGTGTGAGGGTTACTGAGAGGGAGGAATACTACATTTATCCATCACCTCTTGAATTCTCTGATTCAGCAACTGTTTTAGTTGGAAGTGGACGAGAAGTTTTTAGAAGCCTTTTGAAAAAGATGTCCAATGTTAGTTGTGTGGAAAACCTCTTTCTATCTCTATAAATCTCCCTTTAGGCATGTGAAATATCTGTCAGCCCTCTACAGAATTTTGAGGTATGTTCGCGGTTGGGATCCACATCATCGTGTGCCATAAGCTTGCGTGGTTGAACTTTTCTGCAAAGCCTTTGTTTGCATTTTGCCATAAGCTAGGGGGATGTTTCTGCCCTCTCCTCTTGAAGTTTTTTTTTTTACCTCCAGCTGCATCATTTGTCAAATCTCTCGCTAATGCAAGGGGTAGCATATTGTTATAAAAGTTTGTACCCTAGTTCTCAGACCTGTCATAACAGTGAAATGTCACTCCATGAAACATTTTTATATCTGGGTTCCCTTTGTGGCAAGAATCTAAATACTCAGTTAATCAAAAATAATCTCTTGAGCACATGGGTTCAAATCCCAGCGGATTCAGACAAGTGAGACTTGAGTGTCTATTGAAATTTATCCTTAGGGATTGGAAGAAAGAATGCTACCCACATATTACCTGCATGATGAAGAAGGTGTGGTCTATTTAAAAGTATAAACAGAATAAGGTGCCAAATAAGAATTTTTCCTGGAAGGCTCTGTTATCTGTTCCTGATAATACCTAGCCAAGGCAGTAGAGGAGAACAGGTATGAAAAAAATATATTTAAGCTTAACCAGCTTTTCATTTTACTTATTTCTTATATGACGAGAGAATGTAATACTTCTGCATAACTGTTAACCAGCTGATTCTGTGTTCATAACAGTTTGTTAAGTATAATTTCCTTTCATTGTAGAATGGGGAGTTGAAATTAGCTGATTTTGGCCTGGCGCGAGCATTTGGAATTCCCGTAAGATGCTACTCTGCAGAAGTGGTTACTCTGTGGTACCGACCCCCAGATGTTCTGTTCGGGGCCAAGCTGTATAACACATCAATTGATATGTGGTCTGCTGGCTGTATATTTGCTGGTAGGTGATGTATGGTCTGTGAGTCCAGAAAGTATCTAAAATGTACTGGTGGTGTATATTTACTGGACCTCTGGCTGTATAAATTACCACATTGCTGGAGGGTATAGTATTGCATTGATTTCTCAGCAGCATATTTTTATATCACAGAACTGGCAAATGCTGGACGGCCACTCTTCCCAGGAAGTGATGTAGATGACCAAGTGAAGCGCATATTCAAACTGTTGGGGACCCCAACGGAAGAAACATGGCCAGGGATGACCTCACTGCCTGACTACAAGTCGTTTCCTCTATATCAACCCACTATGACCTTGGCACAAGTTTGTCCTAAGCTTAGCAGTAAGGGAAGAGATTTATTACAGGTGAGCTAAGCTATACAGTAAGGGGAGAGGCTTATTGTGGGTGAGGTAAGCACAGCAGTAAGGGGAAAGATTTGTTTTAGGTAAGCTAAGCTGTGCAGTAAAGGGAGAGGATTATTGTGGGTGAGGTAAGCTCAGCAGTAAGGAGGAAGGCTTATTGCACATGAGGTAAGCTCAGAAGTAATGGGAGAGATTTATTACTGGTAAGCTGAGTTTTGCAGTAAAGGGAGAGGCTTATTTTAGGTAAGGTAAGCCCAGCAGTATGGGGAGAGATGTATTAAAGGTGAGTTAAGCTCAGCATTTAAGGGGAGAAGTTTACTACAGGTGAGCTAAGCTCAACATTAAGGGGAGAAATTTACTAAAAGTAAGCTAAGATCAGTAGAAATGGTAACGATTTATTACATGTGAGCTTGTTCATATAACTGATAATGTGGTGGGTGTTATTAACAGGCTACTTTATAATGCCATGCTTGAAAGTTGAATAAGTTTTTTTAGAAATTTATTTTTTGAAGCATCTTATAAACTAAATCTGTGGAAAAAGGCCACTTTATTTTGGCAGGAACAACTGCATATACAGTTACTGATGCAGTAAGGCAGAGATTGGGCCCTGTCCTGTTCGGATTAACAAAGCTTTCATTGCACTGAAAGATGCCACTCAAGCATGCTAGATACCTATGACCTAGCACATTTCAAAAGACAGGTCTTTCAGTTTCTCAAAATTTTTTAAATACTTTCCCTTCTTTTCTTTTTCTGTTTCTTAATTCTCTCTATATTTCAAATAGGGCCCAGCTTTGATGTGGACTTGACTGGAACCTTCAACATAAAAAAAAAGTAGATATTAATGACAATCAATAATTGTCTGTTCTAAAGATATTGAGATTAACCAAGGATCAGACACCAGATCACTGGACTGTATGTAGTTACATATGCTACCACATACCACCCATATGATATCTGAAAAGCACACCAGATACATTCCCAACTATTCACCACACCATCATCAAACCAACCTGGTTCTCTTTAAGTGAAGTTCTGCCACTTTTTTCCTGTTACATCAGCCTGTTCTATGAACTTGGGCATCCCTGTCCTTTGCCAGCCAGCAGGGTCAAGGACCATCATTCTGTATGTTTAATTCTCACAAAAAGTCCATGCACTTTACCCACTCAATGTAAGTGGAAGTGGAGTATATGATAATATAGAGATTTCTGTATGAGCCTCATTTATGTAAACTCAGGAAATTTCTGAGAATGCTTCCTTGAAACAGAAAGCATCCACTTTGGTCTCAAAGCAGGCTTCTTCCCTCTCACATATTTCTCATTTTTTCCTCACTTTTACAATCTTAAGTATTTTGCTGTATGTCATACAGTGCTTTACTTATGCAACAATAATCTCAGAAAGAAAACTCTTTTCCAGCGACTACTCATCTGCAATCCTGCAGTACGAATGAGTGCAGAAGATGCCATGGCACATGCTTACTTTGCTGATCTCTCCCCATCTATCCGCAATGTATAGAAAATGCTGATCATCTGCTTGATCAGTGCAAATATATGAACAAAGCCTGATCATATCAATGTTTGTGTGAAATAATGATGAAAAGTGTGTGTACAGTGTATGAGAAGGCAATAGATTTATAGAGTTTTCCACTTCTAACCAGTAAGAAAAAGACAGTTTTCTAAAGTACTTATATTATTCATTATAAGGAAATTTCTGTGATGGGGATTAACCTGTTTTATATGAATTAACCAGTGTAACTTTTTCTCATAAACACAGGTAGTTACAGCTAAGGAGATTTAGGATAGTATGTGAACCTGGTTGTTCACTCAAATGTCTCAGGCCTCATCTTGTAAAATAATCCTCAATGTGCTTTCAGAAATGGAAAAAAAAAAATTACAGCAAGACACCCTCTCATCCATGTCCTTTTTTTATGCTACAAATGGAGTAGTCTGTAAAAATTTTATAATTTCTCCCCATTTCATTTTGCTTGTAGCAAGTCATGCTATGGATGTTTAAACCCTATACTGACTGTGAATGACAGTGAAATCTTCAGGGAATGCAGTGACCCACATTTCTGTCAACAGAGGTGTACAGTTTACTGTATGTCTGCCAATAATTTCACTGCAACAGTAAATATTATATCTGGCGGTATTGTCAGTGTTAAGATAAATATGTGCCATCATTGTTAAACATGAGCAGCTTTTACAATAGTTTTTCAAAGGATATGGTGGATAGGTTAGTATCATAATTAAGAGAGAGGATTACGATATCATACTCTGTGGAAGAGCAGAGCTTGTAAGCCAATATGGTTAAAGTTAATTGATCTTTATTGTCTACAAATGAGAATGAGAAGCTGGTAGGGTTAAAGGAATATTCAGAAAATCTTGTTGAAATATCCAACACGCTACAAACTGGGACTACATGTGTGGTACAAAGCAAGAAAGAAAATGAAGAAAGTTGGTAATACTGGGAGACATTTTATTTCCCCCACGGTTGTGCTTCCATGGGCTATCCACTTGCCCCTTCGGTATTTTATTTTCACCTTTTAATCTGAGGGTTATATTACTCTAGTTCCATCTGTTGTACCATATTTGCAAGAACTGTACTGTGTTAAATATATGTTCAGCAGTTTATTTTTATCTCGGAAGAACACCTGACCATTGCTGCTTGTTAACCCTACTAAAAAACTGATTTACAGAGGTTTAGTTGTCAATGCACTTTTACTGCTTTTCATGTATTACTTCGAGATAAGGGCATTGTGTTTTCTCTGTAATTTTTCCGATCAAATCTAATGAAAATCAAAACTGTATTTGGGCAAAACTTAAGTTATACTGTGTCCGGTGAAAAATGGTAAATGTTAGGAAAAGTTACGACAGAAATGCATTATGAATTATGGACAAAGGTTAAGCCGAAACAAATTATCGATAATATATCAAATAAATATAATACAGTATACACCATGGAATAACAAAATTACCTAGAAGAGGTGAAATTACACTTTCCAGCATATTGCAAGTGCAAATGACTGGTTAGCAAACCCAAAAACTCAATCATTTATTTATTTATTTATAGTTACCCCATGACAAATTTATATGAAAGAGTCCTAGTGTTAACCTAAAAACATTCCAAAGGCTTTTGCAATGCAAAGCTGCACTACTTCCAATAGCAGTGAAGTGTAGACTCATTTGGAGCAAGAAGTTTTTTAACGAGATTGTACTCCCAACGACACAGCATCATCAAAGGTGACTTTTCACTTGCATTGTAACCTTGCAGGTTACAATGCAATAGCCATGAACATATCAAGCAGCATTAAAAAAAAATATATATATATAAATTTATTTTCTGTCAAAATCCTACAAACACTGGCTATGTTGAAGAGTTATTTGGGAATTGCTAAACCTTCCAAAATGTATTTAATGACTTCTTCTTTATCCTATTTCATAGCAGAGCCAAGAAAAATCTATACATAGATACGAAACATAGATTATTGTTTCAGAACACAGTATTATTTCTAGGAAAGTTTGAATGAGGATATATGATTGGCTGATATGACTGGCTGAATAATGAGTAAATACTGGCTGATATGACTGGCTGAATAATGAGTAAATACTTATAATACAATATACAGCTCCTCTGCTGTATGAAGAGAGTATACAGCAGTGAATTACTGTATCTGAAGTTGTGGAAGTGCTTTGAGCAGTTACATCATCATGAATATAAGGATTTACAGACTGTCTCTGATAAATTTAACAACTTTGCTTTGATTCCCTTTATTGATGTCCTGAAGCGAAGGCTTGGCCAGGGGGGTATTTTTGTAAGCAAGAGTTTGACATATGTCCCACTTCACTTACGTGTATGTGGATACTAACAAGTAAATTGCAAGCGCTGGGGCACACAAGCTTTTTAGCTTAGAAGTAAATTGGTTCATTTAGTATGGGTGTCTAAGAACTAGGAAAACAGAGATCAGTAATGTATGTGTGTTGACACAGCTTACAACTGAACCTTTACCTTTCATTAAGGAGGTCCCCTAGTATGTAACTATCTAAGCCAAGTCCTAAACTAATAAACACTTGAATCTTAATGAAGATGTCTAAGTTATGTTGGCTCTTCTGCCATGGCCACCCGCTTGAGGTAGTTACCGGAGGGAACTGTCATCAGACATGTAGATAGATAGATAGTAACGGAATTCATAGTAATAGTTGTGCTAACAGTAAGTCTCTTGTTTTAAAAAATATGAATTGGCAATCCTGTTGCAGATATCATTTGACTGAAAGATTTCTTGGAGTACCTGATAGGGGAACTTTAGCCTTAAGATTCCACTCAAATATTTGCTAGCAGTAAAAGAAAGGTTTATTTCAATTTTCATATTTTTAAGATTTACAACATGCTTCTTTAATAAGCACAACTGGCAGCCAGTTCAGAACATAACTAAAAACATTGACGCATATAATGCCATAAGTGAATGACAGATAATAATGTTAGCTTTAAGAATCTAATTTAGTGGGTCTCTGAAGAAAGGAAATCAAATGGCATAAATATTTTGCCTTATTTTTCTGACATCACTCATCTACATAAAAACCTGTTTGCAGTGCTCATGTTAATAGGTAACACGCTGAAGTGATAATGACCAAATTAATATCTATCAGTACCAATATGGATATGAGTATGTAATGATAGGGGACAACAGAGGTGTAGTAATAAGAAGAATATGGTTGAGTGAGTTGAAGAGGGTGTGTTGAAATGGTATGGACATATGGTAAGAATGAGTGAGGAGACGTTGACAAAGAGGATATATATGTCGGATGTGGAGGGGACATGGAGAAAGGATTGACCGGTTTAGAGATGGAAGAAAAAAAGTGAATAAATTTTGAGTGCTCTGGGCCTAAACATGCAGAAAGATGAAAGGCATGCACAGAAATGATGTGGTATACAGGGGTGACATTCTGTCAATGAACTGAACCAGGGCATATGGAGCAACAGGAGAAAACCACAGAAAGGTCTATGGGGCTTGGCTGTGGATAGGAGGCTGTGGTTTCAGTGCATTACACAAGTCTGCTAGAGAATGGATGTGAATGAATGAGGCCTCTTCTTTCTCTGGTGCTACCTCGATCATGCAAGAAACAGCAAAAAAGTATGAAAAAAAGATGACTCAAACATTTTGTACTCCATTAAGTTGAATTTCTACTAAAAAAAAGGATGGACAACTTCAGAGTTAAGATGCTGAATCTTTTCTAAGAAGAAAAACTGTAGGGTTGGAGAAGAGGCATATATGCAAATGATACATGGGAAATTCTCCATTAAATACTGTAAACGCTTTAACAGATAGTTTATTAATAAGTCTTTAGTATTATTTCCCAGTAGTTATTTTTACAGATGCAAAGCAGTTTTTATAAGATGGGGATAAATTATGAAATATTTATTTTCAGTGATGACATGTTGTGTGAGAGAGAGGTGAAAAATATATTGACAGATATATATACTGACTTCTGGTGTGCTCTGTTTAACTTAAAAATATATTCATACAGCTCTCACAATAAATTTGTTCTGATTTTTAATGACTGTTACAGCCATCAAGCAATATATAGCATAGGAATTTTACATTTGATTTTGCATCAGTAATGCTATGTACAATATAAGTACATTCATCCCCAGCATTATCATAAAACATATATGCCGTGCCAAATTTTGTCTCCGTAACTCAAAACATTTTGTATGGGTGAAAGTTAACATCCTTTAATTTGATAACAATGATTTTGATAGTTTTGATTTATTAGCCTTTTTAGTATGCACAATTATTTACAAGCATCCTTTTCCTAGAAAAAGGTTTGCTTCTGTAAGCAATATTTTTTTTTTCTTCTGTGTAACCCATCCCATCAAGATAAAGATTCTTCTCTTTCCGTAGCTATACTTAGAAGGTATCAAGTGCGCCTCAGTTTATAAATTGAAATGTGAAGAAAGTATTACCCAAGGTTCCTTATTCAATAAATTGAAATGTGAAGAAAGTATTACTCTAGGTTCCTTACTCATTCTTTAAACTATATTAAAAACATCAGGACAAAAGGAGTATTTTAGGAAGATTCTATGTGGATCATCCTGTTGAAATTACAGGAAGTTATAAAAATTTATGTACACACCACCCAGCTCTGAATCATGGAGATGGGTTAAATGATTCAAATATTGAATTTGACATAGCTGTCACTAATAAATAATTGATAAGGGATTATAACAGCCACTGACTTGCTTACTTCATCTTAAACCATAAAGAATGCATGGAAAGTGTTCTTGTTGTTCCAAGCAGATTTCTTGCAAGCGTTCTGTCAATAAAATTAGATACTGATGCATCAGATAAGCTTAAAATATATCAATCAAGCTTACAAGTGCTCTTACAACTCTCATTATCACAAACAAATATTATTTTCAAAGATAGGTATATTTCCTAAACACTGACAAACCATCATAACAATATTTGTCAGGTGATTGATCTTAGTGTACTAGGGAAAGAGAAGATATGTTAACTTGCAGTGGATTATCCTGCTTCAAATACGCCACAAACATTATCAGATATTGTTAAATGAACACTGAAGTCCTACATAACATACTGATATCCATATTAATGCAGTGATTATATGTAATTACAGAAAATTGTTGCCAGGGCTTTTTAAAAAAAATCTCTCAAGCTAATTCCTCATTCCGTATAATGATAATACTTTTCAGCACATTATCTCTGCAATTCCCAAGCAGTGTTGCAATAAAGTCAGGACTAATATTTCACTGAAACTGACTAACTGTGGCTGTATTGAACAGATGGGCAAGAGGTCTAGTTTTGTGTTCGCACTTCAAAAATAACAACTGGTCTTGTATGAATATTTGTACAGAAGGAATTTTTACTCAGTACGGGAATTTTGTGAACTCTGAATTTGATCTCATATTATAATTTAGTCTCTAACAAGAATTGTGGGTTATGTTATAAAATCAGCCTCTGACTTCATTTTCAGTATTTAACATATGCAGAACAGAGATGACATATAGGACCTTACTATAATAACCAAAAAAGGTTATGAAATGCAGGTATGCATCAGAATCTTATTGCAGGTACTGGAAACACTGAACATTTTGATACTGTGAATGTCTCAGCCAAACAATTGTGAATGTGTCATCAGTGTCCTCCAATCTGCATATCTATGTTACAAATTTCATTCATTGTTTCTTATGTGATAAAATGAAGTCAGCAAAAACGAACATTTAGTACCATCTTTGTATGATGTAAAAGGAAGGTACTGGTGTGTTTTGGCTTTACATGTCAATATTTCATTTTTCTCGCCAACTTGCGTTTATTTGCTTGAAGTATGACAGTATTCAAATTTTCTCAAAACAGCCTGTGGTTTAGTAATCCTGACTAAACCTGATTAACTTAT
>JAUUEC010332264.1:0-10044 GCA_032361885.1 Panulirus marginatus
GTTTAGCCTTTGTGTCATATCAACGTGCGTACTTCAAATGGCCTTTGGGCTGTCTGTTTCCAGCATAATTCCAATTCAAGCTGTTGATATTTGTGAGGTGAGATATAACGGGAATGACTTCTGTCTTCAACAAGGATACAAGCCGGCGCCAGGACAGTGGGGGTGGGAGCGGCTGGTGCTGGGGGCGTGGATGGTGATGGCGCTGGTGTTCATCCGGAGTTACGACGGTAACCTTATGTCCATGTTGGCCGTCAGGTACATCTCGCAGCCCTTCCAGTCCCTCAGAGACGTGCTGGAGGACCCCTCCGCCACCATTATATGGCATGATGGCTCTGTATACATGGAGATTCTTCGGGTAAGAGGAAAAAGACAATGAGACATGGCATCTGAGCTGTGAAAGTGTCTTTTTTCCTCTTCTTCTTACGAAAAGTACACTGATGACAGAGAGAAAAAATATCACTTGTAACATGATCCATCATCGCGTTTTCTTTTGAACAGTAACACAGTAACACAGGTCACTTGCCTTGCTTCACCTGTGTCCATGGATTTTTAAACACCTTAATTTCACGGCAGTTATTGGCATAACGAAATCTAACGGTATGTCAAAGAGGTTCATGTGTATGAATTATCCAATCATATCCTGCAGGCCGCCGAAGATGGTATATTTCGTGAGGTGATGGACATCGGGAAGGATGGTCGCCTTATGTGGGTGGCTTCCACGACTTACACAATGTTGCTAAGCACGCGAGTGGTCCACGGCCGCCATGTT
This sequence comes from Panulirus marginatus, assembly GCA_032361885.1. Taxonomy (NCBI): domain Eukaryota; kingdom Metazoa; phylum Arthropoda; class Malacostraca; order Decapoda; family Palinuridae; genus Panulirus; species Panulirus marginatus. The sequence continues at coordinate 770 of JAUUEC010332264.1, forward strand.
CTCTTCGTGGAGGAGAACGAGAGCTGGTCCCTCAGGGCCGATCTCTTCTCAGACACAGGTGAAGTAAGAAGGTTCTCATTCTGTCCTCTGATAGTGATACAGCCTTCGTCTACCGGTACAGTATAGTACAATAAGCTATATATCTGACCCCCACACAGGAGTGGCATTGACAAGCAGGTTTTTATTATCTCAGTCTGGCATAATTCATTCACATTCCTTCATGTTTAAGAACGTAACTTTTGTATGTGATCAATATATTGCGTTGAGCTGTTAAAAAAGATGTTTTTGTACAGGCAATTCTCTCTTCTTTTTGTTTTGCTATGCAGCTATTAAGTAAAGACTGATTCTAAAGCAACTTTAAAGCTGATTTGTAAAGATATACACTTGTTTCTTAAATAGGTCACAAAGACTAATAATTCTGGGCAAGTTACAGTCACAGAGACTTACTGAAAGTAACTTGATGTGATAAAATAATGGTAATGACGTATTCTAACTTAAGGATATATACAAAAGACAGAGGCGCATTTTAAGAGACTTAAAGAAACGAAGAAAAGTTAAAGATATCTCTAATTTAATTTACAATGAAAAAATAATGCTAGATATGCATCGTCAACACATTATTGAAATATAATAAGGACTCGTTTAAAAGGAGTAATAAGATAGGTATGCACTTTCCATAGCCTCATTAGGCCATTTTTTTCGGTTGGTGGATATAGCTTGAAGTTGGGAGCCTTAATGACCGTGGCAGTTGATAACGACCTAAAGCCTAAATAACCAACCAGCCAACATAAACAGCGTCCAATAATAGTAGTAAAGATTGTGATGCCTTTTTTGTAACATGGTAATAAAGGTAGAAGCGTATTTCAAAGAAGTAACTACATATCAAGTAGTTAGAATAATGGGATAAAGTTAGACGCGGGTCAACCTTTCAGACAGAGGGCGTTTTTCTCTTCGTTGTCATACACTTGACTGTTTTCACGAAGCTCATGGAATTTAACAACATTCAGGATCGTCTAACATATTAAATGAATCAGTCGCCCTCTTGCTGAGGGAGTGAGCTGATAGGTGTGAGATCTGTTGAGTTAGGGGCCCTGTGGGGGAAGAGATCCGGTGCTGGGTTGGAGGTAAGACCGAATGTGGTGATCATGACGGGGACGAATATGAGGTTAAAGGCAGGAATGAATATACAGATCATCTTTCTCCCCATGACCCGATATCAGGAGTGTGTGACAAGTAATTATAGTACAAGTATACTGGGAGACACTCAAAGAATTTCTAGGTAGGCGAATCATATCTTTCCTAAAGAGTCGTGAAAAGGAATATGACAAAATATCACATTCATTTAATTCATTCCAAAATAAGAAATTATATTCGATGATGAACCGTAGGCTGAAGGTTATTTGAGGTTCCTGAATGTCTGAAATATGAAGAGAAAATCTTTACCTGGCTTTTAATATCAGAAATACGTATGTGGAGTCCCCTAGAAAATGTTTATTTATAGACGATGATGCTGAGGTTTAATTCGTTCGGCTCATTCTAAAGATGAGGTCATTCAGCTGGTTGGAATTATGGCCTTGCTCCTTGATGGTTTAACTTACATCCTCCTCCAAATTTGGGGACTACGCTCGTTCGGGAACATTATTTGAATACATATTGATAATAAACGAGATGGGAATAATTCTATCATGCTATGATCTATGGTTTGCTGTGAAATGAAAGGTGGAGAATCATGTCCCTTTATGACCAGTTATTGAATAATTACAGAATATTAGCTGGTGAAAAGTGACTGACTTCCCACTTTTGTCCTTGGCTGTGCACAGATGCATTGAATTGTCTGTTGTTGTTCTTTGTATAGCAGTTGAAGATCCCATGATCAGTTTATAACGCAGTCGTCTTTATAGCTGTGGCATGGAAATTATCTATGATCTCATCTCCAAACCTGACCTTCAAGTCTAAACACAGGATTAGGATAATCACCCACAGATTACCATCATGCTATTAAAAAATCAGTGTGAACAGGCAATTATTCCAGAGATTGGTGCCTCATAACTCCAGGATCCACTGCGAGGTCCTGTCAGTGGCCGTCATTTGTTTACAAATTTACTGAGACCTTCGACGCTCGAAATGGTTCAGTGAGACACATAGTGAAACATCTCGAATCTTTGTGGCATCTTTTCTTTCTTTATGATTTTTTGCCAACGACGTAGCTGGTTCCTAGATTACGTCATGGTTAGTACACAGGGTGACATGAATAAAGAACTGGTCCATGATTGCTGACTGCGCAGGAAACACGCGCAGGGTCAGGTCTTTAAGCGCATGCACGCTTCCGTTCATCGCGTCCGCGAGGCAGTGCGAGTAGAAGGGTTCGAAGTAGCCACTTCCTTCAGCGCCGGCTGCCATGTTGCCAACTCCAGCAACAAATACGTATATACGGCCTGTTCTCTGGAAGGTTAGGAGACGTGATTAATCCGTTCCGAAGATCAGTCAGTAAGGAAATGAATTGATATAAATGAATCTAATAGATATGTATAAATCAGTCAATCATAACTTAGTCATATGGAACATCCTGTCGAGAAATACTTTCATTATCTCTCCTCTCTTTGCTTATACAAAGTGATTTAGCACATGCAGTGTATATCATTTTATGATATAATTTATCATTCAGTGGAATATCATCTTTACGTACTTTATGAACTACAAAAAATGAGCGAAAGGGATAATGGAGAGAGGACTGTAATGTCGTACGATCGAATCTTACAGATACTGACCACAACAACTTCCACGTTAAAGGCGATTGGTGCATGAGAGTGGTATACCCGGCGGAAGTGGCCAATCAGACCCCCAACACCAGGGAACAACCCAAACCCCCCTCACCCCGCCCCCCGTACATACACACACACACACACACACACACACACACACACACAGTAATATCTCTGCAGCTCAACGCAAACAAAATCATGTTTCCGTTTGCCTTATGCAAAATACTCTGTGAAAGAAAGAAGTATCAGATCCCCAGATGTTCTGAGAGGGGAATATGTGAGGTTATTATGCGAGAAGGAGAAACGGGAGAGTGAGGAGTGTTGGTACAAGAGGACGGTAATGATATCAATTTTCTTTGGGAGAATATCACACCAGCTGCGGCTGACGGACCTGTGGACAAGGACGCAACAGGTTGCCAACAATTTGAGCTTCCTGTCTTGGTTTTGTTCTGCTGTCCGCTGACAGACACACTCGCCAGAATCAATGCCATCTCATTGTCTCTGGAGAACCGTACTCAATTCACTCCTCTACAAATTTCTATTCTTTTCGTTTTGAATACAGTAACGTCGACCTGAGGAGGATCGCGACAGAGGATTTTCCCTCTCATCATCCTCCTGGAACTTCAGACTGCAGGTATTCATGCAAAAAAAAAAAAATACTACTCCAGATACACCTCAGTCCATAATGATAAGGTTTACTCAACAGGAAACGTTGTAGTGTTATATTAAGCGCTGGCGACGTCCAGAGAACTGACTGCTAGTTCTCTCAAGACCCCCAAACCTCTCATGCAAACATCCTTGACGTGATCTGTTCCACACACACGATTACGCCAGTACGTGACGATTGCTGCATCTGGTAGATAGATACTTCCTCAAGTGATAAAAGTGCCTGATCTTCTGATAAAGTCGTCATGTGATGGATAGTTCATTACTTCAGAACGTTAGATTGAAAGAAAATTGGACTCTGAAACCCCCGTATCAGTTCAGTGGTCATGGATAGAGTGAAGGCCGTTGTGGTGATAAGGAGTCAAGTTCCTTTTCCTTGTGGACTAGTGTGGAATTCTCTCTTCCTTTCCTGTGTGATTCAAAGCCTATGCTAAGTGAGGTTCTATGTTTTCATGCCTTCTGAGTGTCATACTATGAAGCGTTTACACACTACTGTCCATCACGCACACATCTGAACTGTAGCCCACGCAGGTACACCTTTCCCACGATGCCTTCGCCTCTTCCACCCTCGGCCTTTCCTGCGCCAACCATTAGTTATAATACTCCTCCTTCCTCCCCGCACCCACCATCTCAAACCACCACTACACTGCCGCTCTTCCCTACCACTACAGTCGCTCCTTAGCTCCACCAACCACCACCATCATCACTACCTTCGCTATCTGTATGCTCCCTCCACCACTCTCCATGTACCCGCTCCATCCACATCTCATCAGCTCAACCCACCCCACCACCCGTCCCTCTCCCTCCTCCCGACCACAATACGCGTCGCAGTAGTCAGGCGTATCCTTAGACGGTGACCCTGAACATGGCGTCTCACCTGCACCAAGAACATCAGTCACCCACTTGCACCATGGGCCTCAGTCACCCATTTGCACCATGAACCTCAACAACCTGCATCATGAACCACGATGACGCACTTAAACTATGAACCCCAATCATCCACCTGCACCATGAACCACTGTCACCCATTTGCACCAAGAAATACAGTCACTAAACTGCACCATGAGCCACAGTCATCCACTGCACCATCAACAATAAAATTCCACCTACTCCATGCACAAAAATCACCCATCTGCATTACGAACAACAGTCTCTTGTCTGTAACATCACCTACTTGAAACATCAGCATTAATCACTCTCTTGCGTTTCGAACCAGTGTCATCCATCTGCAGCACGAACCAGAAGCACCCTCCTGCAACATGGACCACACTTACCCACCTACTTGATCAGCAGTCCTCCATCTACGTCATGAATCATAATCAGGCACTTGCAACACGAGTCACTTTCACCCACGTATAACATGAATCACAATCAACCATTTTCAGTCGCATGCAACATGAACCACAGTCACCCATCTGCACCATGAACTATATCATCCACCTGCAACATGAAGCACGATCACCCACTTGAAGCATGGACCACAGTCACCTACCTGTAACATGAACAATGATAACCCATCTACACCATGAACAACAATCACTCACTTGCGTTACATACCACAGAATCCCACATGTACTGTAAGTCACCATCACAAACTTACACAACGAACCAAAGTCACCCATCTGCAACATGGACCACAATCAAACACCTGCAACATAAGCCAAAATCATCCATATGCAACATTAGCCACCATCACCCACCTGCAACGTGAGCGACAATCACCCATTTGGAACCAGATCCAACTCTCTACTCTCTTAATGTCGGTATAAACCGCATCCTCACACGAACCGACGGGATATCAGTCAACCTATCAACTTTGATAAAGAAGGGCACGATGACTGTGCAGTCAACATGAATAGTTAGAGAATGGTTATAGTTGCTAAGGAAGGCTGTACATTTAACAAGGGTAGTTAGAGATACATTACGGTAGTTAAGGAAGGTTATCCAGATGAGACCGATTTCAGTCAGGTGGTTCAGCAGCACTCTCTGCTCACAAGGTATGTAGGACTTCGCTGGAGGCCAGAGCTGACCCTGAGACTGTTGTCATGGCGACGGGGACGCTCTACCCAGCTGCCTTGTTTTGGTTGGCTCTGATTGGTCGAGATGGGCTGGCTGTGATTGGCGGGGAAAGACACGTTGCCCACCTGTTCTGCTCTTATTTCTTTTTATACATTTAGGTTTAGAATTCTGTTTTTCATGTAGTCATGGAAGAATCATATTCTTATTATTGTGATATTAAAGGAATTTTGTTTGATTCGGTCCTGTCTTGATACGTGTCAGTTTCTCGTGAAATCCATTCATTGTTGATAATCTTTCCCTGACCTTATCTGTGACATGCGGGCTGCCTTCATACTTCCCTCCCATTCCATCCTGGAAACTCCCTCAACAGATAGAAGATTATCTCAGTGGAAGGGAACAGGACACATCAGAGCAGCCCTTTCCAGTTGGGTTGAATTGATGAGTGCCGCAGAGTTCTGTGTTGGGAAGATTACTTTGCTTGATTCTTGCTCACATATTTATCATGTCTTTACTCCTACGTATGCACACACACACACACACACACATATATATACACACACACACACACACACCATTTTATCGAGCAGTCCCGAGGGAAAGATGGAACACATGGTATGGGTGCGGGCCGACTGCTGCGCCCTGGATTCGAAACTACGCGTCCCCGTGCTGAGCCATGATCAGTAACGCCAACCACTAAACCAAAGATTCTAGCGTTTTACAGACTCCACAATATCAACTTAGAACAATAAAGACCAACAGAATTTTCATGAAGATGACCTGAAATGAGACAAGGTGAGGTAGGATGGTTGATACTCACCCTCCGTAGCCACAACCTCCTGGGCTGATGATGGCTTCAGGCTTCTGGTGGGTCGCGAAGAAGCGCGAGTCCTGCCGGAGAACATCAGTATTAAACGCTAGCAATACACATGTCCCCAGGAAGACAAAAAAAGGAACACTGTTTTCAGCTATGGTTGAGAGGTAAGTGTATTCGGCTCCCTATGAGACAGTGAGAGAAGGTCAGCTTATCAATCAGTAATTCTCAACGGGATTCTAGAAGCCGTTGTGGTGTTACAGACCGGGGAGAGTGGTGAGGTATGGCTGTCAGCAGCGGCAGGAGAGCTTCTTCCTGTCAACAGGTGGACGAGGCCCCTCATGTTATGGCTGAATGACTCCATCACCTGCTGGCCCACCTCCAGTATCCCGCGGGCTCTGCAGGAGGAAGAGGGACTAAAGGCTCAATACACACACTTCCGTACGCCGTCACGCCCTCTACAGTTCTCAGAAAAATTATCTTGTTTACAGTGTTTAGTGACAGAGGAAGTAGAGTATCTCTTTCTTTCTTCCTTCGTATATACATGTACATACGTCCCACCAGAACTCTCTATAAATAAATATAAATTTGCGATTTTTTCTATATTCATTTATTAAAGGATCTGATTTTATTTTGAAAATGTTTACATTGGCAGAATTTATTGTTTCATCCGTTAACTTGAGAAGATTCGCACCCTTGCATTATGGCCAACTTTACAGTAATGATACATAATGTTCCTAGAGGCAGGGGTCCATCATCGTTCTTCTCTGATGAAACCACGCTTATAAGAGCATATATTAAACTGTTCACAACAACGACTCTTGTAAATCTTTAAACTTGCAAGTCATACTGTATCACTCGTGTGAAAAATGATGAACTTTCTTTCTAATAAAAAAAAGTACCTGGATAGACATATATTTTTTCATATATACAATACACCTACCCTCTTTCCCTTACAGATTTTGATTTGTGCTGGGAAAACCCCGGCAAATTTATTGTGCACCCCATACTCATCCTGTGAGCGGTAGCGCAAAAGGATTACAGGGGTCACAAAGGCTCTTAGTCAGGCCCCAGCGGGTTGATATTACAGCACACCATACCCCTCTCCCCGAGACCTCACAATCTCTCTCTTACCTTTCTTTCTTTTCTACGTTCCCTTTCACTGCAAAGCAGAGAGGGTTTGTTGATTTACTCCTGCCTGTCAGTCCGTCTGTCTGTCGTCCATGCGTCCATGTCTTATGTGGACAATACCTTGCGACAGAGCAGTTGGATATGGACTAAAGTTGTAGCAAAGGCACTGTGTATAAAGATTTGCACTCAGATGTCGGGGACAGAGAGGGTCAAAGGTCAAGGTCACAAGGTCTTGTGTACACAACTAAATACCTAGAGAATGAATAAGGGTCAAATCTGTACCACAGACACTACATACAGAGGTCTACAGCTGATTTTTTGGAGGTCAGGGTCAAAGGTCATGTACAATAAAATGCTAAATTCTCAAAAACACTATATCTGAAGACAGTAATTCGTTACTGACTAAAACCTTACATCAGGCCTACAGTGATTAAATCTATGGAGATCAAAGGTCCAAGGTAAGGTCCATAAAGGTTATATGTAATGAACTGCTTCTTAATGAACTTTGTACGTAACATCTCCATAACAGGTGAATGAATATTAACCAAACATGTATGTACCACCGATACTTTGTATAAAGTCCTCCACATGATTAAGTTTTTTTGTATCGGGGTCAAATTCAAAATGTCTTGTGCAAGAAATGTAACGAAATGCTTAGGCACACAATACCTGTATCAGAACTAATGATATTAATTGTCAGATTTCACTGATGCTTGGCCGCCTTTATATAGGTGGTGGTTTAAACTTACACCACAAAAGATATAAAGTTTTACATCTAAGCACACCATTCATCATTTGGAGTTACATTATTGTTAATAATCTATAATTATGCAACTCTGATGGGTTAATCCAATAATCAATTGTTAGCATTTTTTTCTGCTGCCTGGCCTGGTCATGACAGTTCACAGGGATGCCTCTGGCGATCAAGGTAGCGTAGCTTTAACATCGTCTGGCAAATCTAAACGGGAGGTGATTGTAGTAGTGTTCCGAACTTGGGTAATCTGTCCATTAGTTTAAACTAAATAGTGTAAATTAAATGTTAAAGTTAACTTACTTGATAGGCAGAAGGAGTTCATTTTCCTCCTTATTGATTCACTTTATTATCCGAGATGTTTAGGACAGTTAGCGCTCGTCTACGTCTTAGTTCGGTTCGACCGGCAGCTTAACAAAAAATCAGGTCATATTTTCATAACTGGGTTTTGGTGATTCTTTAGTTTACAATAACATCACCTGAATAATACACTGCGCGGGTGGCAGGGGTGCCTTTAAAATGCACTGGTGTTGCTTCGCTAAAAGCTTCCGTTAGATATTGCCATAACGTGGATATCGCGTACTCAACAACGGTCTTCGAAGTGGCCTCAGAGCAACTTTAATTTCGCACAGAAACGTTTCTATGTATATTTAATACTGACTGGAAAACACTCCATAATACTTCATTTTACTCTAGTTTCGAACGTCACGCATGTAAAAGTTATTCACGGAACGTGAGGACCAACATCAAAGATTCCGTGATAGTCAATGCAGGCGACTGGCCTCTTCCGTACCTATGGTGCTGTCATAAAGTTAAGCACAGTCCACTCCAGTCTAAATTTTAAAGCCCAAATGATACTAACTCTGTCCTTAAACTTTGTGGTAATATTTTGTAAAGATATGGTGAAGCAGCCACGGTCCTACTTACCCTTTCCTCCCCATGAGCTGGCAGATTCTTGGTAGCTTGGCACACAAGGCGGAGCGGGTGTAGGCGTCATCGGCGCTGCCGTAGTCAGTGTTCCTGAAGGTGTACACTTTGCCCCCCTTGGGAGTCACACAGGGGCCCGAGGAGTGAAAGTAATCCACGTAGAGGTTCTTCAAGAGCTGCTCCTTAGGGTCGATGCAGTAATGTAGGC
>JAUUEC010334480.1:0-10033 GCA_032361885.1 Panulirus marginatus
ATATATATAGCGTTAATGGGATGGCCTTGATTAGGGCCTCAGCTGCCCGTGCCGTCTCAGCTAACATAAAAAAAAATTATACTAATTCTTGGAACAGATTATTCAAAGAAAAAACCAAAATTAGAATATGAGTGGAGGAATGGCACAGAAAGAGATCCAAGTTCTCTCACGACGCCGTACTAAATGATGCTGGTGATATCGTCTCCTCAAGATTATAACTTTTTACGAATGGATACTGACTATAACTGTTTCATTGTCACTGTGGCCTTGGTCGCAGAAGGGATGCCTTCTCTTATCTTCTCTTCTAATCAATCATAGCAAGTTTCTGTAGATGTCTATTTTCGTGATCTTCACTTGTTATTTTCCACAAAACGAGGAAAACCGCTTATAAAGTTCAATGAAAGTTCCCTCCAAATATCACGGGAGTCCCGAACGCCTGCCATGGCTGCTGCTACTCGACTGAGCAAGTTTGATCATCCATTGCCACACATTATCCGACATGTTTGACAAACTTCATGTTCGACGAGAAGATATAAAAGTTTATTCTTTTTAAAATATGTTGGTCATACCTTCATACTTGCCCACACACTCTCAGATTGCATAATGCAACAAAATATTTGACAGATATACTTGATAGTGAGTAGGCCCCCTGATGGTCCAGCGCCATTGTCTCTACCTTCACACCCGGGTGAATGTGTAGAGTTCCTTTGTAGAATATTACAGGGTGAATTGATCTGGGTTGTGATTGATCTCTGTGATTGTGAGGAATTCTACGTAACTCACACATAGTGTATCTACAGCCCTTCTGGTTTACAGTTTCTTTTGCTGATTATGGATAGTCAAACAAGTTTCTGTTATCCTGAACATAAAGAGGAGCGTAAATAAATTACATATGATTCAGTGTAAGGATGTATCGTTGTTTTAATGTAGGCCGAATATGAACAAGAACAGAAACCCCTACGATTACTAGGCCGTAATAGGATGTAGTGAGGTCTTACAGCATCATCCAAGATGGGAATGCTGTAAAGAATGTGCGAATGAACATTAAGAGTGCAGTGGCCACTTCAATGAATGTCAGTGGGTAAGCCAAAGGATTTATGGTTAATAACAAACACCTTATACTTCATATCCAGCAAGTAAACATCATTTTCAGGTTCAAAGAAAACCCAAAGGATTATATATATATCTGGACCACTCTTCAGGGAACATGTTCTATAAGTATTCTTGTAAAGGTCTTGTGTCAAATTAAATTCTCTACGGGAAGAAAACAGTACGTAAGCAGGTCAAGTCTTATCCCTATGCTCTTAACTGGTGTCATTTGTTGGTAGGTTCACTTGAACGACAAGATATGGGCCAGTGTGTTTGGATCAACATCGCCCTTTGTTAACATTAGCATGATTAGCATGTGCAGGTCTCTTAACATAGCGACGTCTGTTACTTTATTAACACCTTAGGACGCCACACCTCGCTGCCTGTATGAGCAGAAGTGATGGATTGTAATGTGTGAAAGTAGAATTAATTTGATATGTTGCTGTTCACGGATAATGACGGTAAAGAGACTTCATATATACAAACTTCTGATGTGTAAGTGATACTCTAAATGAGTAGAATAGATCGTATTAAGAATTTGATGCTGAAATGGAGTGAAGAATAGAAGGAAACTGATATAATACAATGGTGACTAAAGTGGAGAGAAAATGTGATCCAACAAGTTAAGGCGAGGGTGGATGGATGTATGCAGTAGTATTGTCCACAGTTTCAGTTGGAGTAGTGGCCAGTTAAGGGCGATCAGCTAAGATGAAATATATAAGGCTTTATGAAATCAGGATTATATACACAAATGTCGATAAGAATATTGTGAATTTCTAGATATATAAATCGGTAAAAACAAGTTGAACTGGTATGGTCGCGTGGAAAGAACGCATTACAAATGAGGGCTCTAGCGTTCCTTGCTCTTGGAACATCTTATCGATAAGCAGACGTCCTGCACCATCATTTGTTTCTCAAGTCACTATCCTGACTTTGAAGGTTTGCATGCAGTTTTGCCCATTTGTTGTTAATGGTACTACCCCTGCTGTAACATACATAGATGACAGCTTTTCCTTTGCTGAGGGAAACACTTGGAGAACTCTCGAACAGCTGTCGTCTTAAGGTTAATGAAATCAAATGCTTTGCTGGTGATTCTATTCAGAAAGTAAAGATCATATTCAAAGTTATTTTCTTCGTGGTTTAAGGATGATGAAGGGTGTACATCACGACAGTTATTCAGGGAAATAATACACTCAAGAGGAAGTGTTTGACAAGTGTTGTAAGACAACTTGGGACACTTGGTACACACAAATATAGTGGCAGGATGACGTCATCAGCTGGTGCAGTTGAGGAGGATGTGCGGGCAGGTCAGGCGGTGCTTGTGGTGGCGTAGGGCAGGTCAGAACAGGTCATGCTAAACTTGAGGCTGTCATGTGGTCCAGGTCAGGAAGCCAGCAGGTTCAAGTCAGGTTGGGGACCAGCAGACAGGTCAGGAGGCCAGTCATCAGGGTGTGCAGCAGACGCTAGTGGAAGATGTGAGCCAGAAGTGTAACTCACTCCCCACCGCCGTCCACAACAACAGTCGACGACTCTGACCTGGGGATCACAAGGCCAAATATTTCCTTCAGAAATGACTCTCTCCAGTTATCTGCTATGAACAAGCAAACGACGAAAGAAAAAACAAAAGTCTGAGGAAAGATATTTGTGGAGGAAAGTAATAACTGTTACATACTATATAGACAAATGAGAGGTTTCTGTCGCGTGAAGGGCAGTCAGCAGAGGGGACCATTTTGTGGGTCTTGTAGCCCCACACCTCGCTTAGAGCCGGTGGCTCCGGTCAGGTCAGGTTATCTAAACTAAAGAAAGCCTCGCTGCAATCGCCAACAGTGATTTTACCAACCGTCTCAGACAGATTATCTTATATCAGATAATGCTTTGGATGTGTCTCAAGAAATATGATGATGATAAAACAGGAACATTCACACAACAGCAGAGATACTTTTATACCTCCCCATTGATGTTGTCTGGTGAGGACAGCCCCTGATGGGATAGGTTACAGGTGTCGTATGTGTCCTAACATATATAGAGTAATTGTAGATGTTACAGTCACTTGTCTGTATATCAAATATAGTAGTTGTACGTGCCACAGTCACATGTATGTAAGCCACAATTATTACATTTGAATTTTAAAACGATACTACAACCCAAAAAATGTTGAGAATATTGAAACATCATTAGGAATACTCACTCTATGATTCAGGACAACCCTCAGATATGCAGTCGATGAAGCTGACCAGATTCTCTCGCAGGTCTGCCATAATGCAAGGTATACATTTATTCTTTGCCGTAATCAGATGTGTATATATTGAAGGTTTTAAATGTTATATATCATGAAATAAGACAGGTTTGTATCATACACACATGACGTAACATTACTGGCTCACCCTCAAAGGAAGTTTCGTTGTTTATAGAGAGGTTCTCTAAACATTGGCACTTCGCTGCACAGTTTGTTGAAGATGTCGCCGCGGCCGAGCATTTGAGAAACGTAGTGTAAAGGTAATGAAGATACATGAGAGGAATTAATATATGAGAAGTGATGATATGATAAGAACAGAGTATATACATGTATGTATGCAGGTAAATTCACAAGGAAACGGAAAATACTAAGTGTCAAGCGCTTTCCGTATAATTACATCGACAGGACTGAATACGGATAGAGAGGACCAGAATATAGTATACCAGTCGCCACTAGGCGGGGCCGGCGAATAAATCATGAGACATGTGAAGAGATTAGGGCACAGATCACCCTCAGCGACCTCACCTCTCTCAAGTTACAAACTCAGGTTAACCTTAGTTCTTAGAAAAATATTCACAATGATATTTTTTTTCACTTATAGAATTATCTAATTTATGTAAACCACCATTTTGAGCCATAGCACTGTTTCTAACATATTTGATAAGAGACGATTCAGTAATAACTTTATTCGTTACTAAGTTGTTGAATGTGATAACATTAACACTGCTCCAGTTAATTTGATGACCAAAGTCTTTAAGGTGGGAAATATTACATGGGATTCTTGATCATATCTAACTTTATTTTTGGTATTTACCCTAATATTAAGAACCCTACTAGTTTTATCAATGTAAGACTGATAACGCACTTTACAACGAATATTGTTCGCTCAACCCTTCTGAGAAGTTACATTATTTCTGGTAAGACTTTCCCTAACTATTTTATTATTGCTGGAGGATACTTTAATGTTTAAAATTTTTAACAAAACGGAAACATTAAGCAAGATCTCACAAACGCGTAATACTAAAAAACTTTTTTTTTAACAATTGGATCTTTAGGTTGAACTTTGAAAAATATTTTATAGCAAGATTACAAGGTGACTCGATAAAATGTTGGGGATACTGTAATGTATAACCAGTGTCATAGATATTGCAGTATCCATCATCAATGATTTCTGGACTACATATGCGAAATGCTTTACGAAGCATTGATGAAAACACGGAACGTTTCATTTTATTGTGACGAGAAGAGTAGTAGTTAATATATGAACAGACATTTTTGGGTATACAATAGTATATGATGGATTGATTGTCAAAAGGATGGATGTGGGATCAGTTTCCTTGAGTCCAAAACTGAAGTCCTTTTAAGAAAATAGGGCATTTGAGATGCATAGCTTATGAACTTGAGCTAGAATGATGCTGAGAGACAGAATAAAGTATGAAGACGTGGGGGAGATAATGTGGTGTAGAGACCCTTAGAAAGACGCGGAGTGGAAAGCCTTTGAAGATAGTAAGACGCTTGGTAGGTGATGGATTGGAAGAGCCAATGTGTGTCCGCATACACTTGAAATTACGAGACGATATATATAAATGAAGATGTAAGACAATATGTATCAGAATATAATTGAAAGTACAAGAAGCGGTAGACCTTAGAGTTGGACAGATTCAGTGAGTGAATTGATTAAGACAGGAGGTAATCCAGGCGAGGATGCCAGAGGAATGATATTTGATCGTGTGATGTGGAAAGCGTTTAAAAGGGAGAAAAGAAGCGTGAATAGAGGCGCTCGTCTCACTAAACAGGTCAACATAAGTACAAGTTGAGAAGTTATGGAGAGAAGAGCATATGTATTGGTGTGGAAGCTCAAGTTCACGTTATCAAACTGGACATCAAGATTCGGATGTATGTGAGTGAACTGAGAGGCTTTGTGTAAGTCCACAACAGGTACTCGGGATGGAACAAAGGATGGCATCTGGAATAGCTTTGGGCAGGTGAATGGCAGCCTCTTCGTGCTAACTCACCTCTTTTCCCCCCACCTCTGCCTCTGCCTCTGCCTCTGCCTTCGCCTCTCTGTCCATATACCCCATAGTTATCGGTAGACATCAGCAGCACCACCGTCAGGAGCAAAACAACCAGCAGCTTCATGGCGAAGGTTCTCATCGCTGGAAAAGACACGGAGAGCAATCACACAACAGTTAAACAATATGGTAGAAAACATTAAGCACGTGTTGTGTCTTACCTGGATGACAACATGTGAGATAAACACACTTTCTGGGGAAGCACTCACCCTCCTGGGACACCACACATGAGCCCCACTGTTCCCTGAACTGTATAGACATTCGTTATGCACCATAAACAGAACTGAGACTCTGCACCGCCCAAGACTACATGACCGTTGTTAACTATAACAACAGAATCAATAACATCACCTCGAGAGCAATGGTTCACCTGAGGATCAGTAGTAGGAACAGCAGTACCGCAGGAGAGGTGAGCGCTGTGTGTACAGAGCGAAAGACTCCCTTACTTATATGCAGAAGTTAAAGCGTCATTACAGGCATCGTCACCCCTCCTGATAGTCGCCTCACACGCCTGATGGCCGACAGTCACGGTAAAGTAGTGTCGTTTCATAGAAAGAAATTCTACGCCTTGTATTGTTTCGGTCTTGTTGTTGTTGTTGTTTTTGTTGTTGTTGTTGTTGTTGTTGTTCCTGTTCTTGTTGTTGTTGTTGTTGTTGTTGTTGTTGTTTTTGTTGTTGTTGTTGTAGTTGTTTTCAGCAATATTTTTCACTGTCATTTGTTTTGACGTCTTATTTCTTTTTCTTTTTTGCTTTATACGAAAATTTACGTAATTCATCATGGTAGTTATTTCTCCCCTTGGACCTCTTGTGCTTTGATCTTTTCCAAACAACAGGAGGTTCTATATTCCATTGGTCCACCGTTTAGCTTCGCTCAGGAGGGGAGGGAGTCTACTATGAACTGGCACATATGTTCCCTCAACGTCTGCGGAAGTCTTGCTGAATCTTTTCCATTTTCATCTCCTGTGTCTTCCCATCTTGTCTTCTCATACACATTAAAATGATCATTATAATTTGTGAGCATAAGGTCTTGTCTGTGATTTACGAGTTTCATGTTGGCTTACATTTCAAGCAGTATTAAGTTACCTCTAAACTGATTTGTCGGTGATCGAGTCCACCTCAGGACCTACAGAAAAGGGATTCTCCCCACGTGTAAGTTCCCATGTTAAATCGTTCTATTATAATCGAGTTTACTTCAGATTCCTGCTTCACTGGTTTTGGTCTTTCATATAACTGTGGTGTCTGCATGGGTGTGTGTGTTTGTGTGTGTGTGTGTGTGTGTGTGTGTGTGTTAGGGAGGGATGTACATAAACTAATCTTTTAACATAATTATGTTGATTTCCACAGATACTGAGTCTGTCTTATCAATCACCATTATATCTTTTAAAAAGGATTAAAATGAATTTTATCTACCAGCAAGACACCACCGCTTGCTTTGTTTCCCCTGTCACTACTGGACTGTACCTCACGACAGTATATGCACCAAGGAAATCTCCGCTTCTAACACATAACCAAGATGTTTTTTTCTTATGTTGAAGGCTCCAGTCACGGACAAAAGTCCACATCAAGGACAGGCCCTAACTATATTTCTTTTATGTTGAAGGCTCCAGTCACGGACAAAAGTCCACATCAGGGCCGGGCCCTAATTGAAATATAGAGAGAATTGAGAAAGGGGGAAAAACAGACAGGGAAAGCATTTACAAATTTCAGAGAAAGTGAAAAACATGTCTCTTGTTTATATTCATCCTGGTCTATTCACTTATTTGTCTTTATTTTGGTGCCAACTGCTTTTAGGTTCGACTGTCTGCCAGGGTCGCTGCCCGGGGAGGACTACTGTCACAGTCTTGGCTGCTGTTACGACGTGAGGATTCAGCCTGACGCGTACGCCCCGCTCTGTTTCCACTCCGTCCCATCCGAGTATGGCTACACCATCCGGAAGACCCGGTCGTCGTCGGCGACGGAGGCGGTGACGGAGGAGTCATCGTCGTTGGCCGCCCGGTCAAAACCAGTTACTTACAAGATGGGCGACCAACAAGAGTTAACTTTAAACCTCACTTCCCTCCGCGATAAGACGACCTTCAACACGACCGCCTGGCCTCTGCAATTGAAGGTCCAACGACAGGGCAACGACCTCGTACGACTCCTTCTGTGGAGTCCGGAGAACAACGAGTACATAGATGATGACTTTCAGCCTGCAGACGCAGCCGACGCTCAGCTCGATGTCACCGTCGAGGAGAAAGAAGGTGGAGAGTTTAACATAACCGTCGTCCGCGTCTCCACGAACGAGACCTTGATGGAGACGGTGTACGGCCCGTTGATCTATGGGGAGAAGTATATTGAAATCACTTCTAAAATACCCACGCGCGATCTCTACGGCCTCGGCCAGAGAGACAACTTCGATCTCTCGCCGAACTTCGACCACCGAGATCGATGGGCGCTCTTCAGCCGCGAGGACTCGGCCCAAACAGGCTCCACCTACGGCTCCCATCCGTTCCTCATGAACTTCGAGAGGTCCGGGCAGATGTATGGGCTTTACCTGCGCAACTCCGCTCCGGTGGAGGTCGGGGTTCTGCCCATCCCGGCGCTGGTGTTCCGCGCTGTCGGGGGGTCGTTGGACCTGAGGCTCATGGCCGGCCCGAGACCTCGAGACGTCACGAGACAGTACACGGGGATGGTGGGTCTGCCGGACTTGCCACCGTACTGGGCATTGGGTTACCACCTGTGCCGAACTTCCTCCAACTCATCGGAATACGAGTGAGTAAAAAGAGCCTTCCAAGTGTCCCTCTAACAAATGGTTTTTACCTATGCGTCTTTCATCCGCACAAGAAGGTCAAATGGAAAGTATTATTCACGATATATTACCTTCTTTTATCTGTGTGGTTCTTCCCTCGGCAATGGTACACGTAATCTAGAATGTCTCTCTCATCTCAGGAGCATCGTTCAGGCAATGGAAGAGGTGAAAATCCCTTACGAGAGTGACTGTATCGACGCGCGGCTCAACTATCCGAACTCCTTCTCCGAGCTCTCACAAGAGGCGCTTCAAAGGATCAAAGACATGAAGGACGCCGGGAGGAAGTTCCTTTTGGTCCAGTATCCATTTCTTCCCGTTGGGAGCGACGCCTTCAACGCGGCTCAAGCTGAGCAGGTTCTCGTTGAGGTGAGTCAGGTGAAAAGATTCGAATCTGCTTCAGGTTCAGAAATAGAAGCCTCTGAAACTAGCTCATGCTTCTAAAGGAGAGGAGGAAAAAGATCAGGAATATATGTTTTCAGCTGAATATATTTTTGCTAAATCTAGATATAAGGTTCGAATACAAGTGTCTGATACCAGCTTAGGTTTTTGAGGAAGGAGACTTCAGGAATATCTGATATGAGCTATAAATACTTTTGCTAAATTTAGAAAGCCTTTCCTTAATTTGGTTCACCGATGCATATCTCTTGTCGAAGTATTTTTGTAGGGTATAACTCGACACGATTTTATCTTGATTTCCTCAATAACTTTAAGGTCTTTTATATATACCTTTAGTTCAAAATTCTGAGGTGTCAAAACGGAAAATGTTTGCTGCTGCCAAGTACCGACTGTGAAACTTCTAACTACGAAGAGTCTAATGCCAACAGCTTTACACTCTGAACGCTACTTGGCAAATATGTTACTCTTAATATAACTATAATGTACTTCCTGAGTCTGGTTTTCAGTCGCGTAAGAAGGTAACAGACATGAATATTGACTTTCCTTAACGCAAAAGTAAAAAGATGTAAGGATCTGCAGGACTCTTTTACTACACCGTTCGTGGCAACGGACGCCAAAATGCATTTGGCTTCGGAGTCTGAAACGAACCATCTCTTCTTAACGCATACATTTGACGAATAAGACAGAGTTACTGGACGTGACTTTGAAATCGAGAGGAAATTGTGGCTTTGAAAATGTACTGAAATGAAAAGAACATTGATAAAAGTTGGTAGTCAAAGGAGTGATGATGGATGAATGAAACAATCAACTTATGTCAGTCATTTCGTTATATAAAGCAAAGAGAACGAATCGCGGTTCATATCCAGCGAGGACATGAAGCAACACTTGTCTTGAGAGTATAAAAACTAGGTTCGAAGACCAATGCAGCTGCCTCGATTGCGGCAAAGAAGCTCTGAAACTTCTCACACGTAATTCAAAACACAACGCAAAAGGTAGGTCCCAAAGCACATCATTCTCTGTCAGGGATGGCAAGTGCTCGGGAAAGGTTCGAAGCGTCGGGTCCTTCCTTGAAACGGAATCAACGTTCTATCTTCCGGGAAATGTTATATCAAACACTTCATTCCCACTCAAGAGAAGCCATATGGACCCAGATTGCTGAGAGAGAGTGCAGCTTCTGAAGTGGTCTGGTTCGGAAATGACAGATACTTGTGTAAACGATCTGACAGAGGTGAACTCGTATATAAACAAACCTTTTCTCTTCGTTTAAAGATATATTAAAACTATCCACATAATAAAGGCCCACTCTTTACCAATAGTTAATGCACATTTGGGTATAAAGCTGCCAGTTATTGTTTGTGACACCACTGTTAGTTATGATGATAATAGTCATGATAACGCTGATGATTATGATAATAACACTGATGCTAATTATAGTAATGATGTTACTACCACT
>JAUUEC010335588.1:0-10029 GCA_032361885.1 Panulirus marginatus
AGAGCAGTGGTGCTTGAGCAGCTCCAGCAGGAACACGGCGACGCTGGCAGCCCAGCCGAGGATGAGGATGTAGAAGAGGCCCTGGAGGTGCTGGAGGGTGAGGACCACGTTAGTCCGCTGCCCCGCCGGTTCCTGTTGCTGATGATAATGATAGTCTTGTCTCAATAGGTCATCCGCCAGCATCTGGGAGTTACTGATAACATCTCAAGGACTCGGAAAGTATATAAATCATAGCTCACTGCATGTGATGCTGTATTTCTTTCAAGTAAGAATAAGATCTTTTAGAAACTAGACATATATCAGAAGTGATAAAAAAGTCGACAATTAAAGTGACACTAGCCTGAGAAATCGAAACTAAATTCCTTTCATATTAAGAGGAATGTCTTCCAATGCCCGAGGTGTCAGTTGCCACCGTATATATCCGAATGTCTCACCAAGTATCGTCCATTGCCAACTGAGGGCCCGGGCCAGATGAGGGAACAGCCCCTTACCCAAACTCCCTTCTCTTCCCTTCATCTGGGACTTAGCGAGGGCATCTCTGAGGTAATAAGCCTAGGTCAGACTTCTGCAATTTCCCCTCCTCCCACTCCAGGACGACCTGAACTGACATTCTTCCAGTGCTGGACGAGGCCACTCTCCACCACCCGTTGGATGCCCTGGTCAAACTTGTTCCTCCAGGGTGTGTACTTGGGGAATAGCCAGGAGAAGTAACCAGATGGTATCTGTTCCCTCACCATGTACCAGCCACACACCTGTATGATGATAGGACCTGGTGATATTCTGAAACCTCAAGGTATATCGAACGTTCCGCCGCAATACGAATTTCTAATCTTCGCAATTGGCAATGAACTACACTATTTTAGTATGTGTGTGTACCATTGTTTATCAGTGTCGTATGTTGCTAGTACAAAATGAGCATATTCGAAGTTGGTTGGTGCGCTTTAAGCCTAATAGTCATCTGTCATAGTCATTGAGGCCGTCAAAGTCAAGCTACATCCACCAACCGAAGAATTCTTAACATCCTTTTCAGTCGTTGAGGGTAATCTTAAGACCACATATACTCTCCCTATGCATATGACCCATGACATTCCTCTTTCACGTCTATTTCTATTCGCTTGTCTTAATTAACGCATTGGTGAAGTGTAAGGTCTTATATAATATTGTCACAAAAACATTTTGATAAATATGGATGTAGCGTGACAGTTCTGATTAGAAGGTAATGTGGTCAAAGCCAATACCGATGCCAAGGTTTTTACTAAGAACAGATTGGCTCAAGGTAACAGTAACCATCATTACACATAGGCAACTAACCCAGTAAACTTCGTCTAACAAAGCACCAGCAAATTACCACAATAAGTAGAATAAGTACCAAGGGAACTCCCAGGTTAAGGCAACATAAGAAGAAAAAATGTGTGCTTATCTCCAAGTGTAAGGAAAAGGGAAATATATACAAACTTAATTAAATAAGGATAGTGTGACACCACAGAATTCCCAGGATGGTGGGTATGGGCCACCCACCCAGGGAAACGTCCGTGCAAATACTATACCAACCTCACTCGCAGCACAAATAAGAACAGTTACGCCATGAATCAGGACACAAAGATAAGTGTCAAGCAAAGTAAGATCACATGCAGCACTAATGGAAATGAATTCTAGTACTTCACAGATTATGCTTCAAAATGGTCACTGGGACCCTAGAACATTAGTTATGCTAATATGCGAATATAGTAATCAGTGCACAGGTATATTCTTCACACAGAGTTAAAAGAATTTACTAGTACCTTTTTGGTTTAATATGACCATTCATTGGAAAGTGTGATCATTAATTACTTGACAACTGTTCAAGTAATGTTCACCGGAGTTTCTTGTTACGTGCAAGTGGTAAGAGGGCAAGCCTAGTCTTGAAACACTTCCCATCGGTTAGAGTGCTCACCGGGGAGCTATTAATGTACTACTGTGATGGACAGGATTCAGTCACCTCGCTGATGCCAGCGTACCACTGGGACGTGACTCCACGGTTGAACCCAAACGAGATTTCATCTCGCGACATGGCACGTATTCTCTGTTAAATGTGACAGCTTCACCTCCTGACCTTGGACAGATGGTCGTGGATTGTAAGAGGGTGCAACTGGTGTCTGTGTATGTCAAATCTAGGGCAATCACGTTCAACTAGGAGGAGTACAGACAGAACAGGCGCCTAGCCATGGGATTGCCCTCTGAATGCTGTCATGGCATACCTGTACATGGCAGCATTGGAGATAACTACGGGAGAATCATGGTCAGGGGTGCCTCATGGTGCAGGTATGTGGTTGTCATAATAGTAATAGTTCCTAAGGAAACCAACATGGGCAAGAAATTGAGAATGTTTGATGTAAGCAGAGATATGCAATTTACAGTGGAGGAGGAGAATGGGAAATCGTTATTTTCAGATACTGTAATATGATGGTCTAACCAAGATGTAAAGTTCCCTGTGTACCATAAACTCACCAGCAAGAATAAATGTAGTCATTATATTTCAGCCCATCAGGAAATAACAGATTCTGGAGTAATTATTTTAAAGGCAATAAGAATATGCAATCATGATTACTTGGATAAGGAGAATAGACATATCATCGAGGAGGTCAAAAAGTTGTGTTGCCCTGAGGGATTGTTGATTAGACACAAGAAGAAGGCCAGCAGCATGATGGAAAGGTGCAGAGTGAATGCTGAGAGCAACACAGTGGAAAACAAGAGTTATGTAACAATCCCCAACTCAAGGAAGTCCCTAGATATAGAGAGATACTTACAGGAGAAGGGAATAACATTGCCACTTCGTCAGGGATGAAGATAGGTGATGTGCTGACAGCAAGAAGTGAAAGAAGTATCAGCGAGGATAACGTGGCCTAAGGTATGCCATGTACTGGATGTCTGGCCATGTGTTATGGAGATACAGGTTGACGTATGGCTAAAAGGAGTCGAAACCATGAGGGTCCGATTTCGGGCAAACCCGTGCTGACTCATAATTATTAACGTTAAACACAACACCTTGGAGGCCTGTGTGCGTATGTTTGTGCGAGGAAATGTAGTGTTACTTGTTTCTTTAGGAGTATATTCCCATGTATAACAAGAAAGGTAACGCACCATAAAGACCATGAGTCCCATGGAGACGAGGGTAATGGCAACAAGGACGGCCCACATCTGAGGCTGGAAGGGTCGGTAGATGTTAACCCACAGCGGCAGCGGCTGCGGCCTCAGCAGGAAGACACCAAAACCATCATTCCAGAAAGAGGCGGATACATCGAAGTCTCTAAGACGATCTGGCGTTTGATAATAACAATTGACAGTGAGATTCTTTTCCTTTTCCTGAATAACACCAAAGAGGCCATTCCAGGAGCTGTTTTCCATTTTGCTTCACTTGAGCTCAGGAGACGATAGTGTTGTCGTGTCATCCTTGATGACAGGGTGTCCAGCATCTCTAGTGAGACTCCCACTCTAAAGCCGTCAGAGGAAGAATTTCTCTTGTGTTAACAGGGAGGATCATCAAACCGGGTGGCCAGCTCAAACCTATAGCCGTCAAAGGTCGGATATCGGTCTGTGAATATACTGTCCCACTTACTGTAATGCTGTTTACTCCACTCACCTAGAAACTTAGGAGTACTTCATGAAAAGGGCTGGAGAGTACATACACCCATTGTATGAGGTCTCCAATATACCTCACCAGATAGTTCCGTGATTAATGTCAGCTTCAGGACGCTGTTGAGTACTTCATGGTTGAGTATGCTGGCGTCAGAGCTCGGCGCCAGGCTGAAGAGCAGGAGGTTCCGGGGCTTCCAGTTAAGCCACAGCGACTGGAGGAACTTGGTTGGGTTTGTGAGAAAGAGCACAAGATGGAGCACGGAGGAGCCATGGATGAAGGCCGGCACTTGCTGGTCTGGCCACCACGTCTCGTTGACACCAAGACTTAGAGTCACGTGAGGCGTCTCCTGCACCGCGTCCAGGGCCATTATTGCTTGCTGGACGTCTCTTGGGATGGCATCGTCCAGGTGAACCACCAACGTCCCGCCTCGCAACGGACCTGACAACACTTCTGACACAACCGAGATCTTCCAGTCGTATGAATTTCGTATTCCAAGAGTAAACGCTTCATTTTGTGTAAGAAAAAGTGCAAACACTTTCAGAAACAAAAGCTTTCTTTTCATACTTCAGGTACAGCGAACTAATGAGGCACAGGAAGTAAAGCGTACCGGCCTGGAGTCCAGCGGTAGCCCAACTGACTTCCGAAACCCCTCACTACCTGCTGTATTGATCATTCACAATAAGACATTGACCATTAGTTTTATCACCTCTTTACCTATACATACAGACAAATAACAAAATTGCCTTTGTTACAGTCGTTCCATTAGAGAAAATTATAATATCGGATAATATATGGTTCCCTTGCCACAACTCAGCTTTGGGGGTGCTCCAACGGTATAACGTCATGATGCGTTTCTCGACCCAACCTTCTCAGCTCTACACAGTCCTGAATTTTATGGTGTTGTTGCTCATGGCATGTTGCTGGTGATCATCTCAACACAGCACATCCTTGGGTCCTCCAGCGGGGTAGGTCATAGTGTGTTGCTGGCCAACATGTCACCTGAGCAACGGCTCCAACTAATTGCCCTGTGACACGGTAGCCACGCCCTCCTCTCAGATGGGAACCAAGTGTGGTCATGGTGAGAAGTGATCCCTGTAATGGCCTGTTGGAAACATTTATTATGTATTCATAGGAACTTAGTGTTTATTGGAGGAATTACTTCCTAGAACCGTTTTCTTTATGTCCATATACACACCCATATATGTTTCTACATATATACAAAAATCGAGGTAAACGAGCAAAATATGGCTTTCTTAACCCTGAGTCACTTAGCCATGTGGGCTATTATGTGCTGATAGTTGTCGTTACACAATAGGATAATGATACAATCATTATTCTTACCAAATAGTTTCTAATTATTGGTTGACACCTGACAGTCATGCTAAAACCCCCACTCAGCTGTATATAATAGAGAAACAGTTATATACAATGACTTTGAATTTTAGTTCACACCATTATATATAACATGTAAACCTCGAGCACCCAGGATTCGAACCCGGGACCACAGAGTAGTAGGCGGGAGCGCTACCGCTCGGCTATGATCGCCCGTAATAGGGAAATGACTATTCGAATACTCAAGTAATCGAATACCCTTCGTCTCACAGCGGTGAGCAACGGGGTCTAGACTGATCAAATTCCAACAAGTTCACACAAAAAGCATATAGCATTTTACAGAACCAAACTGTTCACACGTTGAGATATATGAAACACGAAATAGTGCATACCTGTCTAACACAGCCATCTACCTCTAATATACCACGAGTATATGGACGAGCTTCCTTAGGTCGCCAATAACACCTCTTATATCAGTATCTACTACTTAGTGGACAATAATGACAATGACAACTATTACATGAATTAAAACGAAATATGAATTAGAAATAAAAGTTTTTGGTTTTCCCTAGATTCTTGAAGTTCGCAAGTCATGGTAGTGTGCCTCCCTGGCATGTAGAATTATCCTATAAAATGAGGAACATTGGACAAATTTTACTATAAAGTTAAAACCATCATAACAAAAGAATTAATACACATTATACTTCTGTATTATTCAACCCCTAAAAGTAAACCAAGAATATCATTCCAAACCTGAGTGAGACCCTAGGGTGTGTCATCTCTATTTGACCCTCCATGAACACCTGAATTTACCTAGGGTTCATTTTACCCAGCGCTGTATGACTTTCAGAAAGTTTAGAAATGTTCACCATTGTTGTCTGTCCCTATGTGAGTTCCTGAGGTAACTTATGGTTCACCGTCTTAATCCGACTCGTACGAACTATTGAGGTTAGCCAGCCTTAAGTATTTTGATTCGTACTTTCGTGAACCCTGGAGGTATTGTAGGTTGGCTATAGCTATCAGTACTCCTGCCCAGATTATCTTTCTTCCTTACCCTGACTCGGGAAGTAATTACCTTTACCCTGTGACAGTAGTGGGGAGGAGAGGAATGCCACACTTTAAAGAACACCTACAGCTTTGTCATGAAGCAAATTGACTTGAAACAGTCATCTAAGGTTGCTAATGGCTGAGGAATACGATATTCTCACTGGTGTTCTAATGTTGAGGAAGAGAAACTAAGGGATAGATTGTTATGTGGTTTTGATGTGTGAGGGAGGTGGATGAGGAGGAAGAGGAAGACGTTTTAGACGAATGGATGTTGAGAAACTAAGTTTTTTTAAGGATCTGGTGGGAATGAGTTACAAATTTCAAATTTACCTCGATAAGGTTTACTCTCAGCAAATGATTATAAGGTACTGAGAAGCTTTAAGAGGATGAAGAAGTAACAAAAGCTACATAATCTGTCTGAGCAGATGGGCGAGTTATGGTGAGAACTTTGGACACGACTGATGGCAGATGTTCAGATAAGTCTAAGGAGGGCTGAGGCACGGAGGATAGTGTTATTCACAGAGATGGATGATGTGTGAGGCCATGATGTTGTCAGCAGGTGTGAAGGTATATTAAATCATTTCGTATTAGTTTTACTCAAGTCCTCAGGCAACGCTAATGACACATGTCACCAGCCAGGAGTCTCTCAATAAGTTTACTTTGTTAATTGTTCTTCGTGAGAATCATTGTCAGATCTGATAGTTTCAATCAGTAATGAACAGTTTAAGATACTCTCCTTCAGGATACCAGCAAAGACATATTCGACCCACCAGTTCTAATCATATCGTGCAAGTGTGTGTCGGTCATTCTTAAGCGCAACCTCGGTTTTATAAACTTCATCCATCAGTGTTTACTCCTACACAAGTGCTACCAAACATTGAGATGTGTTCTCTGGCAGATGCCCTATTGTTTTTTTTTTTTTTTGGTAAACTAAAGTAAAATTCATTGAGATTTCCTTTGAGTCCGTTCGTCAACCTCTTTTACGATTATCTCAAAAGGAGTCAAATAATTTGCTACTTTTACATTGTTATAAAAACCACGAACTAAACTTAAAATTCACATTGTTATGATTGAGTTACATCAAAACAGCGCGTTTTTTGAGAACTGGGTGCATCAACATTTGACAGGGTTCTGCCTCAGGTAGAGTGCGAGAGATTAGCTTCCTTAACTATTTTGTGAAAGTTAGTGTTTAGCTTTAACTGATTTTACGTCAAAAATCAATTCATATGCGAGTTTTCCCTTTCCTTAAAGCTTACGATTAAGGTCATTCAAATACTCAGTCAGATCTGTCAAAAGTGTTGCATCCCACATCCAAGCAGGATCACACAACTTCCAATGGTCACACATGAATCAAAATTGCCTTCGTTAAGGAACTAGTTCTAGTGAATAAAGAAATATACACAAACTTTGTTTGCCAAAATAATTTTTCTGATGAAACCTGCAACAAATAACAACATACAACATTACCATGACACAACAACAAAACAATCTATTGACTGTAGAATAGATTTCAGCCATAAATATTACAATGCATGATCATAAACATCGGTTCATATGATTGGCCTCTATAGAAATTGGGCTTCACTCTGCTAATTGCTCTTAAACGAGGTTAGTTATTTAAATCTGACTATATTTCATATAGTTATCTATATTATCAATATTCATAATACTATGCTTAGACTGAGTATCCGTATCAGTGGTTTCAGAGGCTGTGGGTGCTTGAAGCATCTCATTACACTTGAAACAGGAGTCAAGTGATAATGGATACCTTTCCTTGATCTTGGATCCAGTGTAACGAAGGTGATGGACCTTACTCTCCTCTTGCCGGGGAGTTCTGTCTCTTGGGTGTATGGTGATGAGTATTAATGTGTATATAGCTTTGTTTACATGTCTGTACTTGTGTCGTTATAAGTGTACACGTGTGTGTGGCAGATCACGGTCTAACTATCTCTCCGAAATGATATATGCCAAATGAAACAGCTGTATGTGTTTTCATGGTAAGTGATTACATCTGATAGATATTCGGTGGCAATAACCTAATAACGTAAATTTAGGATAAATGCATATTAGTGGACTCTTTAAACATAGTACAAGTGATGTAGACCAGGAGAAAGTGATCCAGGCCATTAGTATTCATGTTACGATACATATCCGATTTTAGGGAATGTTATGATAACCAGGGAACACACAGGGTAAAAGTAAGTGAGACATTTCTACAGATCAACAGAACCTACGAAAACCTCGCCCATCTTCCCTAGCAATCTAGATCTACCTTACTTTCAATGTTATTTGAAAAAAAATATGCCAGAATTATGGCGTTGTTTACATTTAAATGTAGAGAGGATTTTCCGCTGAGTGTGTTTGCTGTGTTCGCTGAGTGTGTTTACTTCCTGCTACCACATGCAGCCAATGCAGGGGAAGGAAGGTGACCACAATGTAGTTAGTATATCTCGAATAAGACACTGAACTTTAAGGTAAGTCTCAGCCCAACGGTGAAATTAGATGAGATTTTCATAGGTTTTGTCTGGTAGTTTTCCACTCATTCTACCCAACATTTTCCCTGATCCTCATAGTCCTCTTCACTATCGTAGGATAAACACTAATGCCTCAAATCCCGCGTCTCTGGTCTAAATCACGTCTACCAAGTATGAGTCCAGTGAGATGAGCTTCTCTCAGATCCATGAATCATGTCTGCCGTGCCTTCAAACTGGAACTGCACCTGAGGTCATCCAAGGATTGTCAGGTCAAGGTCATGTTGAGGGCAGGTCACACAGGACCTTATGCCAATCTCACCACTTAGTAATTACAAGGTCGCTTGACCCCATTCCACGTTTCCTCCGTTCTGTATATGCAACCTCTATTGTATCTATTTTCTCTCTCTGTAACTAGTCCTCTGAAGATGTGGTAATACACGAAAGCGCTCAGGATTCTCGTGTTTCCTTTCTCTGGCGGTATCTCTGCATTGATACATATACATAGAACGAGAGAAAATCAGTGGAATGGACCTAAAAAGCAACCACAGATTAATGGCAGAGGAAGTTCAGCAAATCCTGCAGAGGTTTCGAGTGTGGCCGGGGAGGTGTGGCAGCCTCAGAGAGAGAGGCCAGTGGACGTTTGTTCAGCGAAATCTAATTTCCTTGAGTGTGTCTCACATGGAGACTGATCCAGCGTGGAGTAATGGCGTCCTTACTCAAGGGGACGGACCACCCAACCTTGAGCTACAGAGCCAAGAACTGGGGTACTGAAGCCCCTGTGGCATGGCTCTACTGGCCATCACCTGAGGCATTTATCTCCTCACATGAATGACCTGGGTAAAGGAAGGCCAGAGTGTACTCAGCTGTGATCACTGCTCTTCTGAGCCTTCCAATTCTGCATACCAGTTAAATCTAAAGTCGTAATTTGTTGCCTAAATGCTAATAAACGAAGGAGAGTAATTTATACTAGTATAGGGATGTTGATGATGGTATATTTGTCCTCTGTGTTACAATGTTACTGTTTCTGCTTATCAAGCTCTATTTTCCAGCATCATTGGAGTGAAACTATAGTAAATGTATTCTGAACAAACTCGAAATACATTACACTAAAACTAGTCCAGGTGGCCAAGCAATATTAATCTCTCTTGTACAGTTTATTTCACAAGGGAACCAGGCATTACTAAAATAGAAACAAAATCATTTGCACCATCTGATATTTCACGTTCAATTAGGTTTCAAATCATTTCGTAATTATGCAAATGCGGCTAATTAATATTCTGAAACAGCTTGTTTAGCCAGAATGAACTCTGAGGTTTTCTCTTTAACCCACTAAAACACTAAACCATTGCTGTTGTTAAGGTAGTTCTATAAACTCTGATAATCTGTAAAACCTCGACTACTGGCCATTAGCCCTGCCTGTGTGAGGATTATAGTGGTGTGAGGTTGGTCCCTCGGGGCAGTAAATGAACAGTAATGGTTAATGAAAGTGAGATTATTAAAGGGTCTAATGAGGATGGCACTAGCGTTGTCTCTCTGGGCCAACACAGCCTCCACCAGGGC
>JAUUEC010336695.1:0-10027 GCA_032361885.1 Panulirus marginatus
TAATTTCATTTTTTCATACATATTTGCCATTTCCCGCGTTAGCATACCAGCAGGTCAGCAGTGTTCAATCTGTACTGGGAAGCTTACTTCCCAGTTCGTCAATAATCCCACTAGACACTTGGTTAGCAGGTCATGCTAGTATATGTGTAGACGTATCCAGGAGGGGAAGTTGACAACTGCTTACGGTAGAATTGAAACGCAACTCCACAGAACAGACGTTCTACAAGTATAAGTGGAGACCGGCCTCCCGAACGTGTCAGGGACCACTGCTGTGGTTGCTGAAGAACCCAAAACGCGTCCTTCATTTTCGTCTCTGGTAGAGCAGCATTTTGAGGGGGTGCAGAGAAGAGCAGGGCCTCTCAAATATAAGCCTTTGTTGCCAATATCTAACCAGAATCATTTCTAGGCTTTGGATGGCGCAGAGGAGAAGCAGTCCGAGGTAAAGGTAGTTTAGAGACTCCATCAACCTAAGCCAATTGGAGAAAATTTGCTCCAGGAACTCTTTCCACCGTATAAATAGATATTGTTTACCAGGCTCTCAGGTGGATAGCGTTGCTGACGCGGTAGGGGTGATGATGGTGCCAGCAATATAGGGCTTTTTATTTGTCTCGTTGGTTCCAGTAACACATGTCAGGAAAGACCAAAAGAGCTTCTGGAGAAATTTTGCCAGCTTAGTCGTCGATTCAGTATTTGTTTCAGAAGTTCTCCACTGGAAAGCCTCTGGTAATTCGTCCACTGATCGATTACTCAAACTTTGTTGACATTAGGGAGTTAAATTTGAAAACTTGTAGCAGCATTTTTACCGGCGGCCTAAGTTGTTGGCAGAGGACGTGCTACACCTGAAAGATTTAGGTTTAAACCACCATTGTATCTCATAACTCGTTTTCGTCAATAAAAGGAAACCGTGAGGAACAGACCTGTTCATTTTCATAAGGACCTTTCTAGACAATTCTCAATAATTCATTCGTATATTCTAATGTGGATAAGTGTGGCCAGTGTAAGATGCAAAGTTTTTAGCGGTAATTGCACAAGAAAGTTATGATGTATATTGTTATCTAAATCTTCGTTAGATATCAAGAACAGAGACTTCCTTGTCGAAGGTGCAATTCCAGGGTACATTTTTCAATACTGACAGAAGAAACAAAGTAGGTAGTAGTGTCTTGTTGTTAGGTAAAGTGCATTGGCTACAAGTATGTGGAGTCAGTATTTGTGGCAATAAAAGATAATATTCATAAAAGAATAAGATTATTCATGGTTTACAGACCTCGTACTCAGGCGCTACAGACAGAGGGAATACTCTTAAGTAAGTCAGTTGGCGTAATTTGTGTAATAAACACGATCGGATTACACGGGAAGAGTTTGACATACCAGAGTCAAGTGGATAGAATCCCTTTCCAGTAGCTCTATACGCGGACTAGACTGGTAACGATGAGAAGTCTAGTCACGACATAGCTGTGTAATATATCAGAATTCATTGCAGTTACTAACGAGGATTTCGTTGATAGTCTTATGGCTAAAGGAATGTTTGGCACGAGTGATTTTAAGGAAAAATTACGTTTGAGTGACCTTTCGTTTTTGCTTGTGATGTTGGTCAGAATGACAGGGAAACGAATAGACGAAAATTTTAATGATCATCCTATTGCTCATGATAGAACAATCTGGGGTTGATCTTGTAAGTGAAGACGGTATAGGCGAAGCTTGGAATAGTTTCTGGAAAGACATTCACAATAGCAGAAGAAACATTTTGTAGCAAAGGCTCATTTTCAAGGACTTAAGATGACGTGGTAAAGAACCGTCTATTGACCAAGAGAATAACGCACAAGAAGAAATTCAAAGAAAAAAATAACGAACATGAATAAGTAAATTGCCTAAATTTGCTTAGAAGAAGAAAATTTAGACATCAAAGCAAACGATACTATGAAGCATATTTTGTAGATATTAGCAGAAGAAACCTGAAATAACTTTATTGTTGGAAGCAAGAGTCATTATCTAGTCCGGTGGTTCATTACTTAAAGAAAATGACGACTTGGTTCAGGACAGTGAAGCCATGGCAGATTTCTTATGTTAAACTTTTTCATCCATATTTACAACTGAAGACGCATTTCATGTTTCAGATTAACTTCCGCTGACGTCGGAAGAGAAAATTTTGGAACATATTGATTTATAAGATCAAGATATACGTAATGTCAGCATTCGAGGGAATAAATATAGATAAGACGACAGGTTCTGATAAGATCGTGCTGAGTACACTGAAGGAAGGTCATGTCGAGGTAATTAAACTCCTGACTGCCATTTTCAACGGGTCATTTGCTATGGGTGAAGTTCCACAGGATTGGAAGTTTGTCAGTGTAAAACCTTTCTTCAAGAGAGGTAAGAAAACCCTGGCCGAAAATCATCACCCAATTAGCTCAACGTCCGTAGTTGGCAAACTTATGGAAACCATTTTTCGAACCAAGATTTGTAAATCATAGATGATTATCATATCAAAGATCCACAGCATGGTTTCCGATGAAATCGTTCATGCCTGACAAATCTTGATTTCATTTGTGGTACAATCAAAATGTATGGTGGTAATAAAGATATTACCATTTATTCAGGTTTGTAGAAAGCAGTAGATAAAGTCCCGCATCAGAGGTTACGAGCAAAAATCGTGTTTTTGGTATAGATGAGGTTGTACATCGGTGGTTAGAAAATTGGTTGACTGGCTGTAATGTAAGACTAGTGATTAATGGTCAAGCCTCAGAATGGTTAGATGTAACAAGTGGTGTGCCACAGGGATCGTTAAGGCCGGTTCTGTTTCTGATATATATCAGTGAGGCTGACACTGGGCTCTGCTGCTAGGTATGAAAATTCGTAGACGATACTATTCTGGGAAAATAAAGCTACAATAGAAATCGACCGTTTACAATCTGATGGTCTGAGCTCATAGGTGGTAAATGAATTATAATGTCAGGAATTGCAAAGTAAAACATACCATCATTGATGATAATAAGAAAAGCTACAGTACGGATGTTGCTGACCGTAAAAAAGGCAAATGAAAGACATTTGGGTGTAATAATCTCCAAAGACGAGGCCAAGTTAGCGTTGGGTAGAAGCTGTTGAAAACGCCAATAGATTTCGAAGTTTCATCGTTAGGGCATTTGAGTTCAAGCTTAAAAAACAATCTAAAGTCTTTTCACTTCACTGGTTTGGCACCACCTTGAAAATTGTGATCATGAGAAAAATTCATTAGGTAGAATGGAGAGTACAACTGCTATGTTAATTCCCAGATTGACAGACAAATAGTATAAGAGCCGGCTGGACGACTTATACATACTTGAACTAGAAAAGAAAATGTTGAGGTGATTAGACAGTTACTCATGATAATATAATAGATCAAAGTATCATTTCACCAGGATTGTCAGCATACGATATCACTAAACAACTAGAGTAGTTGAAAGTAACGCTATCGATAATTGTTAACAACAGGTATTTCTCCTGTTCCTGACCTCCTCTGTTATCACAAACAGCGATCGGACCCAATGGTCTCTCTTGGTTTTGCGTTCCTTTGTATCCCTCACCATCATCACCATACTTCACCATCATCATGCTTCGTCATCACTACCATATCCTACCTTCAAAATACCTCGCCTTTTGTCATAATACCTCCCCTCATCATCACCATAACTCACTATCACTATGTCTTCATTTTCTCCATCCCTCACCACCATTACCATCGTCATTATTACCTTACCTCACCATACATCCATCGTCACCATGCTTCACTGTCATTACCATACCTCTTTATCGCCACTATGTCTCAACATCAGCACCGTACTTCACCATCATTAGTATGCTTCACCAACATCACCATACTTCACCCTCTTGATCACCATATATTCACCACCATAAACCCTATTACCCATATTCATCACCATATCTCACCATCACCATGTCCCTCCACCACAATAACCATGCCCACCATCATCAGCGCCATACCTTACCATCATCACCATACTTGAATATCATCATCATACCTCGACATATTTCACTACCATCATCACCATACCTCACCAACATTACTATACCTCCATCATCATCACCATGCCTTACCATCATCGTCATATCCCGTCACCATCTCCACATCCCACCTGAGTCGCCATATATCACCACCAACATACTTCACTATCACCATCAGTATCATGCTCATCATTATCTCCATACCCCCGCTGTAGCCTACCTCCATTGCCGCCGTACCTCACAATCATTACCACATCCCAACACTGTCACTATACCTCATGATCATTCACCACCGTACATCACTATCATCACAATTTCTCTTCATCACCATACCCCACCATAACTATGCCTATCATTACATTATGACCATATCTCACCATCATCATCACCGTACCTCTCCATTATTATTACCATAACTCACCATAATCACTTTAGCGAGTATCTTTTTTTAGTCTAACTTTTCTGTTTGTGTCATCGATAGGAATGAGAGAGTGGTGGGGGACACACACTGCTTTATTGGCTGGGCACAGAGGGGTTATAGCACATAAAGGAACACTGCAAGGTTGAGGGATCATGTATGAGTGTGAGGTTGGATACAGTAGGCAGGGTTCCCATGGAGCTGGTGTAGGAGACGTGAAGAATTGGATATCCTGTCGAGTTTGTGCTGAAGCAGGAGGTGAGACAGTCGACCCTAGGTGTTTGAAGGGTCGAGTATGAGTCACTGGGTGGTATCAGTGTGAGAATTATGAGGTGTGGTGGGACAGGAGTTCTATGGGAGAGTTGCGTCGATGCCCTGGTCTCGTGGAGCTTCTGCAGGAGGGAGAAGGCATTGTTAGGGTCTTGTGTTACCGTACAGTTACCGAAGTTTGATGTACTGCCCTACAAGAAGGGGGAACATGCATAAAGGCCTTGTAGCTGAGGCTGATGAAGGAGCTAGACGTTGACGGTGTCTGACCGGAGTGTTGTCAGGGACCAGAATAACTGGGAGCTTCTGCTGAAGGGGGCCGTTGGAGATTAAGCATCACAGAGCCCTTGCCTGAGAGCGATGAGCCAGGAGTCACAGGGCTGACGTATCCAGATGGAGTTGTCATATCAGCGACTCACATCCAGGGCTGTGTTACTAATGCAGACGGTGAGGTTTTCAGCCATTAATCTGTGGCTTAGTCTGGCTGCTGCGCGGTTGTTAATGGTGAGGCAATAGCGACACAGGTCAGTGAAGATGGCCTTTTGAGGATTAAGGGAGACTGATGATTAGTGGGAGTCTAGATGCGGGTACATCTCCAGGTTTGAAATCAAGGTCAGATACCCGGCAGAGGTCAGGCTGAGTCACCCCAGGTTAGAGTGTAGAGACTCGGGTATCAGCTTGGGCAGAGCTGGAACATCAGGGTGCCAGCAGAAAGATTATACGGCTCTTTCGTTTACATCGCCATACCTCAGTATCGTCACGATGACTTATCACTTACCCCATCATCATTATCATACCTCATCATCATCTCCAAGCGTCATCATCATAATCACCATACCTCACCATCATCAACAGAGCTTTAACATTATCACCATGACTCATGATCACCGTCTTGGCCCAATAGCATCATCATCACCATCTCTTATGATCATCATCTTACCCCATCATCAACAGCATCACTGTCATTCCTTACCATTACCACTACATCTCACCATCACCATTGCATGATCACCATGCATCATCATCATCATATCTCATCGACTGTCATCACCATACTCCAGCAACATAGCCGTAGCTCACCATCATCACCCTACCTCACCCACAATCATCACCATACCCCAATATCACTATCGTCCCTTCCCTTGTGTACTGTCTTCTCCCCTGCCCGCGTGTATGCTGAGTGATCTCATCGGCCCCTCTGGTCAACATCAACACGAGGCAATAAGCCAGGAGCCACATACGGGATCACCGTTTATCACGTCTAGAGCCTGTATAACCACTATGTCCCCGTACATGCAGGAGGACTCAGGAATTCCGTCAATGCCCTCTCAATGTCTGTCTGTCTCCGCGAGTGAAGCAGATCATGGATATATATGGGAGATTTGAATTAGTGTGATTCAGTTATTTGTGTATTTATTTAGTCCATGCTGGTGAAGTAGGTGAGCGAGTACCTCTCCAGCCGAACTGAGCGAGTGCCTCTCCAGCTGGAGTAGCCAGTAGCTGCTGGAAGCAAAGTTCTTGTGCTGTATGTAGTGTGAACAGTATAACGGTTGTGTGTATATGGGTATGATGACAGAGGCAACGAAGGATGATCATTATACAACTGATATAACTTAACTGTACCCAGCATAAAGCAGAACCCATCTAACCAATACAGAAACTCAAATTACGAGTAGTTGGCATGATGAATGGTATTAGTAAACCGTATAACCGGCCTAAGCAATAAGATGACCAAACTAGCTATAACCAGATTGGCCATTATGACGGAGAGAGCAATCACAATCAATAACAGATAATCCACTGCTCGCGAGCGACTGTAGTAAATCTGTCTCCATAGTCTATAGGGCGTGTTGAAAGATATCTTAGTGTTGTTTCATCAAACTGGTTGACATGGAATGGATTAGTAGCAGAAATATTTCTTTTGGTAGTCTCTTTATGATCTCCAAAGAAGACTAGAAATGGGTAAGCCTCAGATTTGTCATGAGCATTTTGTCGGGTATTGGGAAAGACGCATTTGAGCCTCAATATCGGCTGAGATATGACCCAGTAATCGTTCAAAAAAGAGTTTTCGCTTGATCTCAGACCTCTCATGAATAATGGTTGCATCATAAAGGTGATATAAGCATCACTCTCCGTCATGTTCATTAACACACCGTTATACTCACTATCACCACAATGTTTGTTGTTCACTCACAATCACGTTTCATCATCACTCACCTCCATGTTCACCATCATTTACCATAATTCTTAGCATATATCATACTCACTATCACTCACCATCACTTTCAGTATCACTCACGATCATGTTCATCATCACCCCATCATGTTTGTTGTCACAGTGTTCACAATAACTCATCTTCAGGTTCACTGTAACACCATCATATTCACTGTTACGATCTTGCTCACTGCCACTCATTATCATGCTCACTCTAACTCACCATGTTCACAATCACTCACCATCATGCTATATCTCACACCATTATACTCACTCACGTGATGTTCACTATCACTCACCATCATGTTCACTGTCACAAACGTTCACTAGATAATGTTCAGCATCACATACTACCGTGTTCACTATTGCTCATCATGTTTCTGATCACATGCTGTCACGTTCATTATCACGTATCATCTTCACCATCACTCACCGTCACGCTCACTATTCTTCACTACCATGTTCACTTCCTCTCCCCATCACGTTCGCTACCACGTACCATCATGCTTAAAATCCTGTTCATTATCATTCACAGTCATGTTCATTGTTGCTCATCATGTTGACTATCGCCTCCATATTCACTAGCATGAACCAATATGTTCACTATCACTCTCCATCATCGCCATCATACTCACTATCACTCAAAATCATATTCCCATTATTCACCAGCTCGTTCATTATCACTCGGTCATATCAGTGTCGCTCACTATCACTTTCATCACATCATCATACTCATTCACTCATCATTATGTTCACTGATACTTTCACCTGGTTTACTGTCACCCATGTGACGTTCACTATCGCTCACCATTATATTCATTGTCACACCATAATGTTCACCATCACTCGTAGCTGTTTTCGATGCCATGTACCACCATATTCACTACCATTGACCATCACGCTCATTTTCACCATTATTTTCACTATCACTTAACATAATGTTCTCAATAATCTGCCTGATTTCTATAATGATGTGATCACCATGTATAACGAAAGTAAAGCCGTCGACGTCATCTATTTAGATGTTCAAAAAGCTTTCGATAAACAGACCGCATTTAATATAACCAGCAAAAGTTAAGTCACATGGTATTGATGGGGTTGCTTTGGGAGGTTAGGAAATTAGCTGACTGGCCGTAAACAGAAAAGTAGTGATTGCTGGTCAAGCCTCAGAAAGGTTAGACGTGACAAGTGGTGTGCCACGGGGATCACTCTTGGGAACCGGTTCTCTTTTCCTTATATATTGATGTCATTGATAAGGGGCTCCGAAATTGTATATCAAACTTCGTAAACGATACTAACTTGGGGGATAAAGCTGCAACAGAAATTGAGCCTGTACATCTGCAGTCTGACACAGACAAACTAGTAAACTGGGATCACGTGTGGCATTTGTATTTTGATATCGAAATGTGCAGAGTTTTACGTACGTGTTATTAAAACCGAACAGGCAAGCGTCAGTGTGAGTTCTGATGAGCCTTGAGAAGTAAATGATGAAAAAGACGTTGGTGTAATAATCTCCGATGACCTATAGCCATGTAAGCAATGCACAGAAGTAATAGAAGAAATGTGAACAAATTTTTAGGCTTAAAAGGTAGAATATCCAGATTTAAGTAACAAAAATAGTCCTGACTTTTTATAAATCCACCTTGAATATTGTGTTCATTTTTGGTCACCCTTCTTGAAAAGAGACATGGACAGAATAGAGAGTACATCAGTGAGCTATAAAGATGATTCCCGGACTGGTAAATAAATCCTGAGAGCCGACAAAGCTTAGACTTAAACTTATTTAGCTTAGAAAAGAGGAGGTTAAGGGGTGATGTGATACAGCCATTCAGATTTATCAAAGGCTTTGATAATCTTGATCGAAGCCAGTGGTTTTCCGCGAGCGTCCTTCATGGGTTCCGCGAAATTTTGTAGTGATTAGAAAATCTGATTAATGCTTAACCTAGAGATGCATAATTTATAAATGGAGCCCCTTTTAACCGGGGCTTGGCTGATGTTGCCACAAAATTGTTTATGAAGCTTTTATATTTAGCATCAGAAAGAAGGGGAAAGATTGGATGAGGAAGATCGCGGTTCCAGAAAATGTCATGTTACTTACAGGGTTCTTTGACGAACAGCAGGTTGGAAAGCACTGATAAGATTCTGAGCAGTTAGTTGTCTAAGGCTAGATTTGTCTGGTATCACTGGTGGTAATGGTTAACATGCTCTTGGGCAAATGTTTCACTTCGAATGAGGTCAGGTACCTTTTCTCATAAAAGGAGTTGTCAACATACAGAATTACTTAATTAAAAGCAGCGGTTGAAAGCAAAACTATAGACACCTGACAAATGCTTCGCTTCAGATTTACGCCTGACATTACTTTTGTCTCCTTAGTTACAGAGTCTACAGGCTATGTTTGATTCAGCCATCTGAAACACCAGTTTACGTCTGATCCCCACGAATCACTCACCATCTTGATCATCTTTTTCCATTATGTTCACTGTCAGTCACCGTCCTGTTCACTGTTCATCACCATCAGGGACACTGCCAATATCATGTCCACTGCACTCACCACTCACCATCATGCTCATTATCATTCACCATCGTGTTCACTGTCACTTACCATCTTGTTGCAACCTGTTCACTGTTACTTACCATCATGTTCACTGTCAATTAACGTCACGTCCACATGCACTTAGCATCATGTTCACTATAATTCATCGCCATATTAACTTTTACTGACCATCATGATGATTGTAACTCACCATCACATTTGCATCTCCATAATCAAGCTCACTTTCACCGTCATGTTCCCTCGCTTATCACTACGTTCATCACTCATCATATTTAGTCACTCACCATCATGTTCACTATCACTTATAATCATGTTTACTTTCTCTATCACGTTCACTGTCACTCACCATCTTATTCATTGTCACAGCACTTAAAAGAATCATGTCACAAAGACTCATCAGAATGTTTATTATCGCTCACCATCACGTGTACTGTCACTCATTATCATGTTCACCATCACACCATCACGTTCAATCTCACTCAACATCATGTTCACTATTCAATCACAATCATATTCGGTATCACAGTCATATTCACTATCACTTACCATCGTGTTCACTGTTACTCACCATCAT
>JAUUEC010338911.1:0-10004 GCA_032361885.1 Panulirus marginatus
TTCTCATGCCACATGCATCTCTTGCACATGCCAACACTGCTTCCTAAATGTATCTAATTCGTCACCCACTCCCCTCACTTAATTTGCTATCATCTTTTGCCATTCTTCACTCAAAATCTCCTGATATTTCTTCACACAAGTCTCCTTTCGAAGCTCACTTATTCTCACCACTCTCTTCTTCTTTGAAAACCTCTACAAATCTTCACCCTCGCCTCCACAAGATAGTGATCAGACATCCCACCAGCTGCCCTATCAGCACAGTTACATCCAAAAGTCTCTCTTTTACACGCCTATAAATTAATACATAATCCAGTATTTTCCGCTGACCATCTCTCCTACTCACATACGTATTCTTGTGAATATCTCTCCTTTAAAACCAGGTATTCCCATTCCCTAGTCTTTTTTCAGCACGCAAATCCACGATCTCTTCTCCATTACCATTCAAACAATGAATACCCCATGTGCACCAATTAAGCCCTCATTTGCCACATTACTTATTTTTGCATTCAAATCACCCATCACTAATACCTGGTCTCATGCATCAAAACTGCCGACACACTCACTCATCTGCTCCAAAACACTTGCGTTTCAAGATCTTTCTTCTCATGACCAAGTGCATAAGCACCAATAGTCACCCATCTCTCGCCATCCACTTTCAGTATTACCACATTATCTGTAATTTACTCCCTTACACTCTATCACGAACTCCCACAACTCTTGTTTCAGGAGTAGTGCCACTCCTTCCCTAGCTCTTGTCCTCTCACCAATCCCTGACTTCACTCCCGACACGTTTCTAAACCATTCTTCCCCTTTATCCTTGAGCTTTGTTTCACTCAGAGCCAGAATATAAAGGTTTCTTTCCTCAAACATACCACCTATCTCTCCTTTCTGCTCATCTTGGTTACATCCGCACACATTTAGACACCCCAATCTGAGCCTTCGAGGAGGATGAGCACTCCCTGTCTGGCTCTTTCTTCTGTTTCCCTTTTCAGAAATTTCAAATACAAGAAGGGGAAGGTTTCCAGCCCCCCGCTCCCACCCCTTTTAATCGCCTTCTACGACATGCAGGGAATACGTGGGACTTATTATGTAAAGAAAAAAAGGATTTGTTGATTTTTTCACATATGTGGTTGATTTAGAGAGGGAACACCACTGTTTTAAGGTTAAAACACTGTCTAATGCATATTCTTAACCTCTCCATTTTCTCAGTATGACTCCCCTCTGCTTCATACAATCATATATGTTTTCTAATTATTTCATTAACTTCTTCCAGCCTTAACCAAATTACTCTGCCATATCAAACATTTCTCTTGCTTAATCATTCACTGATACATTACACACAAAGAAATGTACCAAGTATCTGTTTTTCTAGTTTCTCAGATAGATTTATTTTCTTGCACCTTAATAAGTAGTTCCAACATTTTGTCTTCTTTTGTACATCTAGTGAGGGCATAAAACTTGAATGTCAAGGGTATTTACCTTCATCCACATCATTAAAAGTTACTTGTTTTGCTTTAGATACTTTTGCTGCCAACCCACTTGCTCCACAGCCACATCCAAAATCAAGAACACATTTCCCTCTAACAAGATGAGAATTATCCAGGACAAACCTGCAAGAGAAACAAACTTTAACTGTGAAGCTGACAGAAAGAGAGAATGATATTTCTTAGCAGATTTTGTAATTTCAAAAAATTTTCAAATTACTAATATTCAAGAGCCTAACATGAATGAGAAACAATTCTATTTAGACTTCTAATTACTTCATATTAATAGGTTCTGCTTTATACAAATATGACAGTCTGAAATTAATAATTCTGACCAGGAATGATTTCCATGACCCATCCATAAGTCACAGATTTTCAAAGATATATGAGTACAGAGAGCAAATAGGTAATTGAAAACCTCTTGGCCTTTAATAAGACTACTGCCTTTAAATAAATAATTCCTAATTACACAAATCCATACTCACCTAAGTGCACAGCTGAAAAGATTGTGGTAAAAATCACGTAACATTTAACACATTGGACAGCATTTATTACAGTAAGAC
Source organism: Panulirus marginatus (assembly GCA_032361885.1). Taxonomy (NCBI): domain Eukaryota; kingdom Metazoa; phylum Arthropoda; class Malacostraca; order Decapoda; family Palinuridae; genus Panulirus; species Panulirus marginatus. The sequence continues at coordinate 2,048 of JAUUEC010338911.1, forward strand.
ACAAATGATAATAAGAATGGATTTAGAAACATGAATAAAACCTTTTCTTCCAAAAGGAAAGTCTTGTGAGCAAGAGTGAGTCTGCAAACCTAAATAGGAACTACTGTAATATCATAACAACAGATTAAACCCCATGTGGGATTTTAACCCCCTCCTGTTTCCACAGGGCTGGTGATTCATTGAAAGATGTTGCTGTACTCAAAAAAGGATTTCCTGTTTGCATACAGGACCCCTTAACCCATCTCATTTCCTGGCTTCCTGCTCTGTTCAGTCATTCAATTTTCTCGGCAGAATGCCTGCACACATCCAAGATCCTGCTTATCATGCAACAGGTAGCTAGCACTATGACAGCCAGTAGGCCAATGATGTCACTGATGAATGAAAGATGCTGACTGGTGGGCCAAATCAGCAGGCCACTAGCACCAAACAGTTGGTTAGCCTTCACCTCATCTAAAGACAGAGGGTTGGAAGTGTCTAACTGCTGGGAATCCTAGTTTCTCTCTAAAATCAGGGGATGGTCTGACCATTTAGAGAAATTTATGCTGCAATCCAGCATTTTTTGTATCACATTAATAGGAAACTGCTGCTTCCAAAAATGTGCTCTCCACAGAGGCTATCAAAGCATGACTTAGACTAATCTGTTGCCAGTTGCAGAAGGTAAAAAGTGGGGTATTGGCAGGGCATGACAACTGAGCTGAGCACTGTTGACAAGGTACTTCAATTGTTAACTACAAATGTTCAGTAATTTGTGGTAACCGTGAAGCCACTATAATTAGTTATGTACATTTTTTCAAAACAGTATGATCTGAAACAAATTCTGGAGAGGGGATTTCAAGCTACGGTGTCCTCCTCTTTCTATCAAGGTTAAAGAAAATGATGTCAAATGGGAGGAGACTTCAGTGATCAACAAGAAAATTAGCATAATATCTATCATTATCATTCAACGTAAAAACAATTTTGTGATGCCTTACTATGCACAGAGAGTCTCCAGGAATTTGAACAATTGTGTCCTCTTTCTATCAAGGTTAAAGAAAAAGATGTCAAATGGGAGGAGACTTCATTAATCAACAAGAAAATTCATATAATATCTACCACTACTATTTAACTTAAAAACAGTTTTGTGTTGCCTTACTATGCACAGAGATTCTCCAAGAGTTTGAACTGTAAAAAAAGACAAAGTATGACCTAAGTGAAGAATTATTCCTAAAAACCATGGTTTCAAAACTTATAAAAGTTTAGAACCCTGTCATTGTCAACAGGAAAATATCATGTGAGACTGGCTTATGAAACTATCATTAAGAGACTGGCTAATGAAACTACCAAAGTGAGACTGGCAATTTTATAACTCTCTGACTTTACTATGAACAACTTTTTTTCATCACTAACAATGCCAACTTCAATCATGCAGAATATCTGTAAAATGCAAACCTCTTCATATCTGATGAACCAGGGACATTTTTGTAAATACCTTGACAGGAATCCAGCTTCATATCATAATCAAAACACTAAGGCACTTTAGTATTAACCTTGACACAGCCTGCCCACCAGGCCAATAGAAGGCCCAAAAAGGTTCAAGGAATTGAGAGTCTTGTGGGTGGGAAGTCCACAGCTGACAAGATTGAGTGATTAAGTGAAGTCGTAACTCAGGAGTGAGGTGTTCACTACTCAAGTTAGTTTCAGCAGTAATCTGCTCTATGAGTATCTGAAAATAATATATCTTATATTCTTTCAAATTCCATTTGAAACTATGGTATATAGTTCACATACATATTCCACACATTTACAGCACAGAGGTTTATGTAGACACTATCATCAGAGTACATGTCATAATTAATAGTTCTTCCTCTCCTACATATAAACTCCCTCACTCTCATCCAACTTCCAAGTACCTTCAAAACCTACATGCTCAATTTCTTTCTTCCACAATTCTTTCATCAGTTCCACACCATCTCTTTGAACAAACTTTTACTTTTCAACTACGTCTTTCATAATAACATCTTTCTCAAACATTACTATTTCTTACTTTACCCACTTTCTTCTTCATATGCTTAGTTCTCAAACCATTTCTAGATGTATTTTTTCATTGCTCAACTCTAATTTGGACCAAAATTACATCTAGTCTTACTATATCTCACCTTAACATGGGTTAGACAAACATTTTATGTTATCATACATGTCTACATCATTCCTGGGCTTCAATGGAGCAAACCTGAAAGTACAAACCAGATCTTTTCAAATTCACATATAAAATTCTTAGAAAAGTCCAATAAGCTGACAAGGTTCTGGCAGCCCTGATATCAGCTGTAAAGTCATATGGTGGAGATAAAGCCTCTTGAAAAAGAGGCCTCTACATAGAGTTATGAAACGAGATTCAGAAGAGAATGGTATAGGATGAAAATACATGAAACAAGGGTTGTACAAAGAGCGACAGGTATTCAAAAAAGTAGTACTTACATCTAAAGTGATGTACGTGACATGCAGAAGGCAGGTTGTGGATATGAGAAAGGGTAGTGAGTGGTGGGATGAGGAAAATGAAATGTTAGTGAAAGAGGAAGGAGATGTGTATGCTTGCAATCTGCAGGGAAGGAGTACAAGTGACTGGAAGAAAACAAGAGAATAATCAGGAATGACAATGAGAAGAGCAGGTGGGGAAGATGTAAAAGGCAAATAAGAGGTGAAAAGGAGATGATGTGATGGCAGATGTAGCATGTTTAGGACAAGATGGTATTTGGAGTGAAAAGTCTTGACAAATGGTATGGTGAAAAGAGAAAGGTAGTGAAAGTTTTACATAAGATGAAATGTTGCAAAGCAGCTGGAGTGGATGGGACTACAACTGAGTTTCTAAAAAGAAAAAAATAAGTGAGGGATGACAATTTTGTGATTGGTCAGTCAGGCTATTTAATGTTTTTATGGCCCATGGTAATGTACCTGAGGATAAGCAGAATGCATGTATAGATACATCTTATAAAGGCAAAGGGGACAAAAATGAATGCTCATACTAGAGATACACATCTGCTGCTAGGCATACTTGTAAAGGTGTATGAGAGAGTGGCAACTGAGAGGCTGGTGGCATGCAGAGAACATCTGACTGGGAAAGAGTAATATGGCTTCAGAGGAAGTAGAGGATGTGTGGACCATGTGATTACATTGAAGAATCTGTGAGAAGTACAGGAGAAAGAAAGTGAATTACATGTGAAGTATATATATTTGGAGAAAACATGATAGGGATGATAAATGCCTTGTGGAAAATGCTCCGAATGTATGATGGGGAGGAAAGCTACAGGAACAAGTGAAGAGCTTTCAACGAGAGAGTGAGGCATTGTGCAAGTAGGAGAGGTGAAGGTGCATCTACATCAAGGGTGTGCAATGTCACCATAGCTGTTTAATCTGTTCATGAGTGGGCTGGTGAGGTAAGTAAATGCAGTTGTCTTGTATAGATTACTAAAACATTTTCTTAACCATGTGCTTAAGCCTTTTAGTCCTAACTGTATTGAATGTTAACAATATCTGTAATATGAAAAGAAAGCCTGAGCCATTTGAACGAAGTGGATCACATACACCTAAATTTTAATGCAATGCTCAGGAATCTAAATCCCAGTGCTATGACCATTCAAATCCAGTGTAATTTGCGACCCATTGCATCACCTTTGAGTTCCATATTTCACTCTTAAAGATTAAGTCTTCCTCTAATATCATAACTAGAATCACTCCTTATGATCTCCCGGTAAGTTCAAACATGACAGATGGCTGTTTTCACCATCCAAATTCCATAAAATTTCACTTGATTACAATGTATAGCAGGGTAGTTGCCTAAGAAGGGGACATAGTTTTCTCTCAGTAACAGAACTCTGTAGATAATTCTCCATGACAACTTGAGTTGCAGGTAGCATGTGGCACTTATACATGTCTTTAGTCAGTAGAGAAACTTCTGGTTCCTTATAAAATGTGGGAAAGAAAAGTCAGATTGTACAGCGTAGATGGTTTGGACTCTACTAAACAAAGTACATAATATGTGGTTAGGACTTAGTGCATTAACTGCTGTTCTAAAACGAACAGGTATAATCTGCTTCCTGAACAATTCTCTTAATGTGGTGTTCTTGGTACACAAACATTTATGAAGTTTGTTTCTGGCAAGATGATAGTCATGTCTGGGGCTCCTTTCATTGTGTCCCAACTTCATTACTTTACATATTGTCAAACTGAATTTCATCTACCATGTTCTGACTAACTCTGGCCATTCCTTACTTCTCTCCTGTTTATAGCATTATACAAATTAATTCTAAAGTACAGGGACCTCTTGATTCATGCATTTCTGATTTAGATAATTACTAGAATAACAAACACACTCCATTTACACTTTTTTTATGTTTGGAATAACACAATCATCGTTGAGCTGGCAGCACGGTGGTGTGGTGTTGCTTGCACTGTAAAAGAAGCATGCATATGTGTGGTGTGGATATAATCTATTGTCACGGAGTACTACAAAATTTTGTGTTACAGTATTGCATACGTTTTGCCCCTTGCATCATGCTACAAAGTGTCTTTTAGGTTCTCCTGGTACCAGTAGCACTATGAAGTGTAAGGCCATCACCACTGAGGTTAAATGAATGTGGTCAAATGTTATGAGAGAAATGAACAAACAACTGACATTAAGTGTGCCCTCGGACTTAGTGAATTTACTTTACAGATTATTCATAACAGAGCAGAGAAGGTCAAGGATAATGCCAAGAATGGAATATTAAGCAGTGCATCTAAGACAAAGTTTGAATATGAAGAGAATGGAACGAATGTTGAGCACATGTATTGAACAATCTCACAAAAATATTTCCATCAGTATGCTTGCGATACAAGTAAAGGCCCAGAGTATATATGATGACAGCAGAAGAGAGAGCAGCAAAGACATTTCAAGGAATGGTGGTTGCTTAATGAATCTTAGGAAACACTATAGTTACTATCAAGATGGCTGGTGAGGCTGCTTTGGCTGAAGTTGATAATGCTAAAAATTTTCTGGGGACCCTCAAGACCATTATCAAGGAAGGCAATTATTCTCCTAAGCAGATTTTTAATGTGGATAAGAGTGGATTACTTTGGAAGAGAATGCTTGCAAGAACATTACCATGAAAAGAAGACTGAACTAGGATTCAAAGCTGCCCAGGAATGCTTGACTCTGCTTGTAGAGCACAATGTCAAAGGTGATTGCTAGCTTAAATCATTAATGATCTACCATTCGGAAAATCTCACATATCTGAAGGGATATGTAAAAGAAATTTTTGCCAGTCTATTATTACTATTCTAATCTGAAGGGATGGAGAACAGAAAAAATTTCTGTGAGTATTTTGCTGCAAAGCTACATTTGGAGCAGAAAGAGTACTGTGCAAAGAAGAGTTTATGCTTCAAGATTTGTCATCTTAACGATAATGCCCCTGGCCATCCACCTTCAATACAGAACCTTAGTGAGAACATCAAGCTAGTCTTTCTTCTGCCCAACACTACATCTCTAATCCAGCCAATGAACCAGGGGGTGATATCTACTCTCAAGGTGTACTATTTATGGAGAACATTGCAAAGCTCATGAAGGCTATAGAGAATAACCAGATGACTATGAAGGAATTCTGGAAGTCCTTCATCATCACGGATGCCATTATGATCACTGGTGAGGCCTGGAAGGAAATCACCAGTGTTTGTATGAATGGAGTGTGGCCAAAGCTCTGCCCTCAGTATGTTCATGAATTTCGAGGTTTTAATGTCGACACTTAAGTATCAAGACTGCATGCACACATTGTGGAAATGGCGAAAAGTGTCTGCTCTGACAAGGTTAAGGAGGGTGATGCAGAGGAGTTGCTAGAAATACATAAGGAAGAGCTCTAGAATGAAGTTCTTCTTCATTTGGAAAAGACATGCTAGGAAAGGAACCCCCTAATCTCCACTATTTACAATGCTTGATTTACACATTTCTGATTTACCCAAACATTCTTGAGAACATAATTATTGCATAAATCGAGAGGTACCTCTACTTTTTGACTAACCTTTCTCTTGACAACCACTCTATAGCTATGCGCATTATCCAAATTTTCTTTCTTAAAAACAGACAAAACATTTGCTCTCTTCCATTCCCCTGGCATTAATCCCTCTTTGAACTATATCTTTTAACTATATTTCTGGTAACACAACACATGATTCTGCACTTTCTTTGAATACATATGGAGAGGTGTCATCAGGTCCACAAGCCTAATCAGGATCATGATTCTTCAGAAACCAACTTTTGTCTAAAATATCAAAGTTTTCAATAACCTCTTCCCCATCCTCTTAGCACCTGTTTATCAAATATCTCCTGATCCCTGTTACTAGTCAGGAGAAGTATGGGTATAAAAAACCTGACAAAGAGCTTCAATTAGTCATGGATCTGTCCACCTTCCATCTCTCAACATCAGACAGACCAGCCTCTATCATCCTTTTTCACAAAGTATATTGAGGGTATGTCCAGAAACATGGTGAGAATTGGTTCAGGGAACAGTGTAGGAAAAAATCATTTTTTCCATGCCAAATGAAAACTACAAAGGAAACTGGAAAGTCAGCGTCATCTTTTCTGGTAAATGCTAGTATATTTCAGTGGTATCAAAATACAGTATTGTTTCTGTTCAAGCTGATCACTATGGTTGGCAGTCACATCCACTACAGATTAAATGAGCATTGGCGAAAGAATACCTGCTTTACCGAGACTAGACATAGATGTTTGAGAACCTGAGTTTAGTCAATCAATGTTCTGCTCATTCCCAAACTAGACCTTTGTGTGGTTAAGGCTGCAGTGAAACATTTACACAAATGTAAAACTCTTCCTATAATACACATATAGTAATCACAGATGGTCCATTACCTAGAATGCACCTCCAGAATACAACTTAAATGAATTATGGGCAAATCAAACTTTGATGAGCAAACAGAATACAACTCAAATGAATTATGGGCAAAACAAACTTTGATGAGCAAAGTGCACCCTAGGCAAAAATGTATGTTTTGAATGATGAAAAACCATTTCTTTACCACAGGCAAAGCCCTATGAACATTCAAGAGAGCACTTGCTTAGTAGGGGATTAAAACACCATTTTGACCCTCAGAATGAGGACCTTAGGTCTCATCTTAGTCTTTTCCTCTCCCACCAAGGACACATTTATAAGCTAAATGACTGTCAGTTCATCACACCAGAACTGGCAATCAAAACAAAGTCTTGGAGGAAGCCATGGATCAATTTGGTGTGCAGCAAACCTCTCAATCATCTGGATGTGTTCAAGCTTCATACAGCATGTTTCATTATCCCTTGCCTCATCAATGACCAACTAAAACCCTTAATCCATACAAAATACCTCCACAATGAGAAGCTTACAGAATTCTAAAACTATTAACAATTAGAATAGAAAATATCTATTCTATATCTATCATGCTTGATCGCTGTTTCCCGCGTCAACGAGGAAGTGCCAGGAAACAGACGAAGAAAGACACATCCACTCATATACACACATATATACATAAATGCACATATATGCACAATACATACATATACATACCAACATATATTCATACATAAACATACACATGCACGTATTCATACTTGCTCGCCTCCATCCATTCCTGACACCACCACGCCCCACAGGAAATTGCATGGCCACCCCCTGCGTCAGTGAGGTAGCACCAGGAAACAGACAAAAAAGGCCACATCCACTCACACTCAGTCTCTAGCTGTCATGTGTAATGCACTGAAATCACAACACCCTATCCAAATCCAGGCCCCACAGACCTTTCTATGGTTTACCCCAGATGTTTCGCATGCCCTGGTTCAGTCCATTGAGACAGCATACCACATCATTCCACTTCACTCTATTCCTTGCACGCCTTTCACCCTCCTGCATGTTCAGGCCCTGACCGCTCAAAATCCCTTTCACTCCATCCTTCCACCTCCAAT
>JAUUEC010342230.1:0-15236 GCA_032361885.1 Panulirus marginatus
AGGAACAGAGAAGGGGGCCAAGTGAGGATTTTTCCTCTAAGGCTCAGTCCTCTGTTCTTAACGCTACCTCGCTAACGTGGGAAATGGCGAATATGTATGAAAAAAAAATATATACGTATATGTAAATGTATGTGTGTGTATGTATATAAGTGTATATATGAGTGGATTGGTTTTTCTTCATATGTTTCCTGGTGCTACCTCGCTAACGCGTAAAATGGCGACAAAGTATAATAAAAAGGATAAATATTAACATATATACATATAAGTATCCAATATATATAATACCATCACATATATCAGAATGATCTTAATACTTGCTAAACAAGGCAGTCAACATTAACTTAAGAAATAAGACCATGCCATAAACAATATCAAAATTTGAAGTAATGGAGCATACCTTATACCATGTAAACAGGATATTGTGCCAGGAGACTTTTTTGTGGAAAGGTGAAAGAGCTTTCTGGTGTTGGTGTAAACTGAGAATGGCAGTAGATACTTCAAAACACCTGTCGATTTGGGAGTGATTATTAAAGTTAGTTACGACACTACACAATTTTACTAGTCTATAGATTTTGAAAAGACTTTTGTATAAGAAAGAGAAGTGATGCATATGTAAATGAAGCACAAAACATATCACATCTGATAACTCAAATAAAGAATTACTAGCAAAAAAGTTTTGTCATGACCGTTAAGAGACAGAAGTGGATTTGAAATGTGATATGTTGTAAATGATATCTTTTTACTTAATCCAGACAACTTGTTTTTTCCACTTTTTTCTTTATGCTCATCTTTCACAACATAGAGAGGTTAGATCAGGAACTGAGCCTTCAAAGATAATTTCTCATTTTGCTTCTTCTTTTCCTACTTTTGAAAAGTGGTAATACAAGATGGAAGAATATTTCAGCCCCTTACACGCATCTCTCTCAGACACCTCCTCCATGAAGAAAATACACAGGCAGTATTCTTTCTACTCTGCTTCCAAGGAAAACCTAAACAAATTTACTGCTTCTAAAATCAGAACAAACTACATGACAATTTTGTCTCCTCATTTTGTAAAGTAAACATCAAGATTATGTTGTACTAGCCAAATTACCAGCTTTGCCCAGGTTGAGATCAAAATTTTAATATTTCTTACATGTATCTTCTTAAAACTGCTTTTTTTTTGATGAAGTTTAAAAAGATCACACCTAAGTGCATCCCTCAGGGTTTTCTTAGTACGTATACAAAGTTTAAAGTTCCTGGCTGTCATCATAATGGAGCTATGGCCCTGACAATCACACACACACACACACAAATTAGAATAAACAAACACACACACTTTGGAAGAAAGAAGACTGAGGGTTGGCCTGATCACAACCTTTGATTTCTTAAAACAGATTAATGATGTACACAGTGAACAGTTCTTTGAGAGATGAAAGGATAGAACAACCCAAGGAAATAACAAGAAATTAAGCAAGAAACTTGTTTGAAAAGATGCAAGGAAGTACTTTTATGGTATAAGAGTGGTTAATGTATGGAATGAGATGAAAAAGGACATGATTAACTCAAAAAGTATAAATAAATCTGAGAAGTTGTATGATACTAGAGAATGTCCAAGAAATGAGGCCTCACAAATGTAAAACTCCCTCCCTGTAAAGTACAATCAGTTAATTACAAATAGGTAATGACACACAAGTACACCACCTTAAAAATCTCATACCCAGGAGGAAAGATGAACAGAAAAAGAGAAGAACAGTTTAAGTCATCATCAAATCTCCAAGAATAGAAACATTTGGCTAACTTACCTTTTGCCAATGTTTTATTGCTGGTTTTCTCAATATATATGTCAACAATGCCAGCCAGTAGTATCAAGAGGAACAAGAAGCTGACCAAGGTGCTGTCAGAGGATAGGAGGATATTCTCTCAAGTATTAATCTACTAAAGTACCTGCTTGCAGGAAAGGATGATCAATACACTCTATTTCATATCCAAAGAAAAGTTATAGCAAACTGAATTTGAGGAGAAAATACAGTTTGTGTTGTTCTTTAAAATGGAATCATGATGATTAAGATTTATATGTGTCAGTTTACCATTTTACTGTGGTTAATTTGTGTGAATTTGCTAAATTATTAGGATCTCATTTCCCTGCCACCAAGTCAATACAAAGGAAAAACCTATTCAGTTCCCCACCACCCCCTAGAACTAAATATCTTAAACAGGTCAATCGATTTTCTCATATCATGTAGATATCATCCCCTGATCACTGAAAGTTAAGTTAAAATTTTCTGGGGTAAATTTCAAGTGAGCTTAAATTTGTATCTTTGTCAACTCTGTATGCACAAATACTATTTCACAACATTAGATAAAAGTCGGTTTTGAAGGATTAGAAAATCTTTCCTCTTCGTGGTGGTGTACCGCGAGCAATGAGATACATTTCTTAGAAATTTATCAGCTAAGATTTTGTTTAGCCTCATAATCAGAGAGCAGTCAGCAGCCTGCACTTACCCTTAACAAATCACTTAAATCATTTACAGATAATTTTCATGTGAATGGAGTCTACTCTCAGCCAATCAGCAACTGCCACCAGGCTAACATCACTTGACCCACCCCTCAATAGTTACTCCAAGCTTACACATTTCACAGACTGCAGGCATTAGTCCACAGCAATCAGAAAAGGTAATTGGAAATTATTTTTCAAAAAGGAAAGGAAAGTCAGAGAAAGGGAAAAAACAAGAAATTTTGCTCACAATCCTCTGTCTTGAAGAGAAAAGTTTTTCATTCTTCAAAACCCATATTTACTTCTTTCACACCTGAATGTCAGCATTGAGAGGACACCCACATGAAATATCAAAATCTAAACATAATTGTAATTCAGGAAACTGAAGCTTATTGAAAGTGAATGAAGAGTTTCATTATCTAATAATTTACATTCAATAAAGCTAAGTATAAGCTTCCTTCAGTGACTCATTAAACTCTTGCAACTTATTTGTCTCTCTTTAATGGGTCATCACTACCATTACACATAATAGTTAAACTCAAGTGTTTAATTTAAACCATACTTTTTGATCATATTTCATATTTCAAGTACAACAATAATCAAGTAAAACATAAAAGTGCGATGTAATGAAAGGTAATCAATGTCACTGTGCAACAAGAAAACAACAGCAAGCATACCTATTTACTCACATAAATGCAATATCTCCAGCTGAGAACACATAGACTGAGTCATCTGGATGACAGTACACGATACTGAGCTCATACTTGGTACCATTCAGTTCTTCTATGAGACTCTCCTAAAGTGAAAGTGATGGGTTAGTTCTACCTCAACATGTGGTAAAATCTGGGTATAGAAAAAAGTTCAAAATATGTGCACTGAGTGTAAAACCAACAAGAGACTCTACTTTAATGCTATGATCTGCACTGTAATTTAGGTGATGAGAAATTGTTTTCTTCATTATTACTCAACGGAAAGTTGGTAAGAAAAAGCTGATGTAAGTAGCACATTAATCCTTTTGGTGCTAATAGAAGAATGATTTGCACTGACATTCATAGCTACTTGACGCAAGAAGCAAGTTCACCTCATGGCTTCACATTATCTTTTCTCTCTTCTGTAACAAGTGCAAATACCCTCACATCCTTGAAAGCCTTATCATACCTCCATGTGTGCTGCCAGCCTGCCTTCTGTAAGCAACACCACAACTAATGGGTTTGTTGACAAATGTTCAATTGTGTTCCCATGCAGTAAGTTGTTCCATGTTTTAAGGAAAGTCTTATTAAAATATTACTATTTTCATATGTTATACCTTTCATATGTATTTAATATTAATTTACCTACCATCTGATATACCAACATAGGGCAAAAGTTTTGTAATCTGGGGATAAGATAAAGGATAAGTGTGTTTGTCATTTTTCACACACTTTTTCTAGTCACCATGTATGTGTGATGTTTGAGTTTCATCTTCAATCTTTAAGCAATTTACAAATGCTACATTTACATTTCATATTTTTCATACTTAATCTCTATTTCCCACATTAGCGAGGTAGTGCCAGAAACAGACAAAGAAAGGCCACATCCGATCACATCCATTCTCTAGCTGTCATGTGTAATGCACCAAAACTGCAACTTCCCAGTCCATAACCAGGCCCGACAGGCCTTTCCATGGTTTGCCCTAGTTGCTTCACATGCCTGGTTCAGTCCATTGACAGCACCTCGACTCCAGTATAACACATCTTTCAAGTCACTCTATTCCAGGCACACCTTTCACCCTCCTAACTTGTTCTGTCCTTGATCGCTCAAAATCTTTTTCACTCCATCCGTCCATCTCCAGTTTGATCTCCCTGTTCTCCTTGTTCACTGTGTCAACCTTTCCTCACTCATTCTCTCCATAAGTCCAAACCATTTCAGCACACCCTCTTCTGCTCTCTTAACCACACTCTTTTTATTACTGCGATTGTCACTTACCCCTTCATTACTTACTCGATCAAACTACCTCACACCACATATTATCCTCAAACATTTCATTTCCAACACATGCATCCTCCTCTGCACTGCCTTATCTATAGCCCATGCCTTACATTTATATAATATTGTTGGGACTACTGTTCCTTCAAATATACTCAATCTTGTCTCCCCAGATAATGTTCTCTCTTTCTACACATTCTTCAGCACTCCCATAACCTTTGCCTCCTTCCCCATCCTATGACTCACTTCTGCTTCCTTGGTTCCATTTTCTGCCATGTATACTCCCTAATATCTAATACACTTCACTTCTCCCAATTATTCTCCATTTAAACTTACACCCCAACTACCCTGTCCTTCAACCTTGCTAAACCTTGCTTTTACTCACATTCACTTTTAACATTCTCCTTTCACAAGCTCTTCCAAACTCAGTCATTAACTTCTGCCCTTACTTACTCGAATCCACCATCAGTGCCATATCATCAGCAAACAACAACTGACTCACTTTCCAGGCCCTCTTATCCCCAAAAGACTGCATATTTGCTCCTTTCTACAAGACTCTAACATTTACCTCCCTCACCTACCCATCCATAAATAAATTGAACAACCATGGTGACATCACACACCCTTTCCTCAGACCAACCTTCACTTGGAACCATTCATTCTCCTCTCTTCCTACTTGTATACAAGGCTTATATCCTTGATAAAAACTTTTCACTGGTTCAAGCAGCTTTCCTTCCAAACTGTATATTCTTGAGATCTTCCACAAAGCATCTCTATCAAACCTATCACATGCCTTGCCACAAACAAATTTATATGTCTTTCTAAATATTTCTCACACACATTCTTCAAAGCAAACAAATGATCCACACATCCTCTACCACTTCTAAAACTACACTGCTCCTTCCCAATTTGATGCTCTGTACATGCTTTCACCCTCTCATTGAAAATCTTCTCATGAAACTTACCAAGTATACTTAAACATATACGTCAGTAGTTTGAAAACTCACCTTTAACCCCCTTGCCTTTATACAGTGGCACTATACATGCATTCCTCCAATCCTCAGGCACCTCATAAAGAACCATACATATAATGAATATCCTTACCACCCAATCAACACTCAGTCACCTCATTTTTTAATACATTCAACCGCACTACCATTTCATCTTACGCAAGGCTTCCACCACCTCTTCTCTCTTTACTGAACCACTCTCCATGACTCTCTTGTTATGGATTCTATCCCAACCCGAAAACTCTACATCACCACTCTATCATCAAACACATTTAATAGTCCTTCAAAATGCTCTCTCCATCTCCTCCTCAATCATCCACCAATATTTCTATTAGTTCTCTTGTTTTTTGCACGTTATTTATCTCCTTCAAAACATCTTATTCTCCCTTAAGTTTACTGATACTCACTTATCCCAACTCTTATTTGCCTTCTTTTCAACCCCTGCTCCTTCTTCTTGATCTATTGCTGCTTTCTCTTTTATATCCCCCAATCAGTTGCACTCCTTCCCTGTAAGTACTGCCCAAACACCTATCTGATCTCTTTCACTAGCAACTTTATTTCTTCATTCCACAACTCCCCACCCTTTCTAGTCTGCCCATCTCTCACCTTTTACATGATACATGCATCTCTCTCGCATGCCAGCACTGCTTCCCTAAATACCACCCATTCCTCATCCAATTCCCTTGCTTCATTTACTCTCACCTTATGCCATTCTACACTCAATCTTTCCTGGCATTTTTCTGCACAAGTCTCTTTTCCAAGCTCACTTACTCTCACCATTCTCTTTTCCTCGACACTGCTTCCTCTTTTTTGACAACCTCTACAAATCTTCACCCTTGCTTTCCCAAGACAGTGATCAGACATCCCACCAGCTGCCCCTTTCAGCACATTTATGTCCAAAAGCCTATCAATTAATAAGTAACCCATCTCTCCTGCTCACATACGTATACTGTACTTGTGTATATCTCTCTTTTTAAACCATTTATTCCCAGTCACCAGTCCATTTCCAGCACACAACTCCACAATCTGTTCATCAATTCCATTCATAACACTAAATACCCCATGTGCCCCACTTATATCCTCAACTGCTACATTACTAACCTTTGCATTTAAACCACCATCACTAATACTCAGTCTCTCACATCAGAACTGCTAACACACTCGTTCAGCCACTCCCAAAACATTAGCCATTCATGATCTTTCTTTTATGGCCAGGTCCATAGACACTAATAATCACCCATCTCTCACCATCCATTTTTAATTTTACCCACATCAATCTAGAATTTACTTCCTTATACTCTATCACACAATCCCTCAACTCATGCTTCAGTAGTAGTGCTGCTCCTTCCTTAGCTCTTGCCATCTCACCAATCCCTGACTTTACACCTAAGACATTGCCAAACCATTCTTCCCCTTTACCCTTGAGCTTTGTTTGATTTAGAGCCAGAACATCCGGGTTTCTTTCCTCAGACATGCTACCTATCTCTCCTCTCTTCACATCTTGGTTACATCCAAACACATTTAGACACCCTAGCCTGAGCCTTAGAGGAGAATGAGCACTCCTTGCTTGGCTCCTTCTTCTGTTCCCTCTTGTAAGATTTGAAATACAAGAAGTGGGGGGCTACAGCCTCCCACTGCCACCCCCTTTAGTCACATTCTTCATCATTCCATATTATGCAAAGTTATCACGTCATTCATAAAAAAAATGTTCTCTCTTATAGGCGCATATAGCCAAAACGTTTTGAAGGGCTCCTTTATGTAGCATTGCAATATGTAGTGTTTGCTTAAATTTATTTGAATAAGAAGCCATTTCACTCATGTCTTAACTCCTGTTTTTAGCATATCATCGGCTTCTCAGTCAACTGTCTATTAACTACTATGTAACTAATATGCTTTATTTGGCATGTTATGCTGATATACGAGCAGGCCAGAGGTTATATAATATGCAGCTAAACAGTACTTTTATGTTTGTATTAATGATTTCCATTATGTTTCAGTTTTCCCATAGTAATCATGAGTGACAAGAGGAAGTGTCTGCAACTTACTCAGACACTGAATCTATTTTGGCAGCACCTGAGAATGGGAGTGAGTTTGAAGACATAGATGATTATAATGCCTCAGAAGTAGAAGTGATTAATGAGGAGGTGGAAACACCTGAGTCAACCAGCTCAACTACACCGGTTCCTAAGCACAAATGGTGTAAGACTGAGAATGTCCAAGGCCAGAACCTCCTAGATTTAGAATACATTTGACTGTTGTGAAAACTTTGATATGTAGCTATGGATATCAGATGTTAGATTTTGGATGTAAGCCTAATTTTTCATCAGATTTAGATGTAAATAATTCATATGTACATGATACTGTATCTTGTATTGTCATTATCACAATTTACAAAATAAAAATCATAGCAAAATAATAGTTTATATATTTCACCAAAAATTTATTTTTCCAAGAATATCCTTCACTTCTTATACAGATAGTGATATCATATAATGCACATTGGTATTCAACTTTTTTCTTATAACTGAAAATGATTTGGGTCAGTTTATGTATGTGTAACTGGTGGGAAAAAAAGATTCACATTTTCTCAATCTTTTATGCTATTCCTAATTTTTCTCTATCAAGCATGAAAATTAAGGAATTTTAGTGTCTGATCTAGACAATATACCTCCTTCTGATATTGAAAAGGTAATGGTAAAGGTGAAATTAGTAATTTCATTTTTTTGATAGATAACACATCTTTTCAAACAGGCTGAAATGTAATTAAAAACCAACAGGGATTAAACAGTGATTACTAAGATTCCCATTAGGGAAAGTACCAATAAAACAGAAAAGGGGGAAGGATGCATGGAATGGTGCATGCAAGGTAGGCATGTGAGGACACGGATAACTGGAATTCTTTGCCGTTGCCACCCCCTTGATGAGAGTTCCTCGAGGGAATGGGTGAAAGGTATATAGACAACACCTAAGTACTGTACCAACATTTTTTTGACTCACAGAATTCAAAGGGCATATGTTTGGTGATAGTTCTTCTCACTTCACAAAAAGATGACAGATCACAAAGTCACATGCAACTGGTGATCATGTTTCCTACGACAGTTAATAAAAACTGTTAGGATGTAAAAAGGGAGCTATGTAAAAAAAAAAAAGTTCATTGCCCGATGCCATCCGTGCAAAAACTATTCAACTTTCTGAGGACAGATATGTAGCATGTGTTCCTGTTGTATGTGTCAGCACCTCACTCACTAAGTATAGCATTGTTTGGTATTCAAGGGTCAATATCTAACTCACGTGGTATGAAGTTACAGTATGTGATGCGCAATGGTAAACACCTGGCCCAAATTGTGTACAGATGCTGTTCAAGGATCAACATCACAGTCCATAAAGTGGGAAGGTACCTGAAGTTTAAGGGTCAACTGCCGTTGTAAAGATATGGAGGTACCCAGCATACTAAGGTCACCAATTGACTTGCAAGGTATGGAAACACCTAATGTGCAAGTCATCAACAGACTAACTTGGTAGGTAGGCACATGAGGTAAAAGGGTCAAAACCTGGCTAAGATATATCTACTGAGACTTGGACAAAATCTAGCATAAAAGGTAGGTTGATACCTGGAGGTCTTCCTGGTCGCAAGCATCAGGTATACAAGTACTATACATCGAGATATTCGTAACTGCTGTCAGAGGTGAGTTGATGCTGATTGGTGGCAAATGCAGGTCAATATTAGGTAATAACCCTCTAATGATATTCTCTGCTTCTGTCACTGCGCCATTAGGTTCTGTCTTCCTAAAGGTGGAAATTAGAAACAAAATGCATTAAATAAACATGTATCTTTAATGGCTAGATCTGCAGTTGATTCAACAGCATCTGATGATAGGATAACATCATCCTTGTTAAGTGATTAATCATACCATATGGAGAAAGGAACTGTTTTATGTATATGTCCCTTAAAAATAAAAATCCCACACAGGTGAGGGGAATTGTTCAATACATCCATCCTCTTCCATTATTTTGCATTCAAAGTCCAAGCTGGCACCCACACAATATAAAGACTACTAAACCTTCACACATATCCATCTTTACCCTCATGGACAGAGACCTCTCTTTCAACAAACTCTTCAATACATTCAAGACCTTTCTCCCTTAATCGTCCAATGGTTCAATTCAGATTCCATTGTTCCTTCCACTGCTGCCACCATTACCACTTATCTGAAACACCCCCCTTCCTTCAGGTTCTCTGTATTCAAACTCATACTCAAACCAACGACTGCCAAACTTTATAACTTTACTTTAATTTGCATTAACTTTCAACTCCTTCATTCAAACACTCTTCCAAACTTGGACACCAGTCTCTGCCATTTCTCACCTGAATCTGCCATCAGAATCATGGCATCTATAAACCAACTAATTCCCCTCCCAAGCCCCCTACCCTGAGCATATCGTAGATCTGCTCCTCTCTCTAAGACCCTTGCATTTACCTCCCTCACAAGCCCATTCATTAACAAACTAAACAACTACAGTGATGTCATATACACTTTACTCAGACCCATCTTCACTTGGAACCATTCTTCCTTCTCCCTTCCTACTTACACACATGGCCTACTCTCCCGGTAAAAACTCCTCACTGCATCTAGTAGCTTTCCTCCCAAGCATATATTCATAACACCTTCCACAAGGCATCTCTATTAGCCCTATCATACACTTTTTTCAGGTCCATATATGCCACATACAAATCCTACTATTCTCCAAATATTTCTCACACTAATTCTTCATATTAAGCTCCTTGCCCAAAAATTCTTTACCACTCCTGATGCCACAATCCTCCTCCCCAGTATGATGCTTTGTGCAAGCTACTACCCTCTTACCTCTCTCCCATATGTACTACTTGTCAAGTATCCTCAACATACTTGTACTTCACTTATGTCCACCTTGCCTTTATGTAATGACACAACACAGGTATTCAGCTATTCCTCAGGCCTCTCACCTTCTTGGGTCAATACATACATTAAAAATCCTAACTAATTAAAAATTTCACTCCCTTTCTTGAGAAATTCAGGTGCAATCCCATCTACTCCAGCAACCATGCAACTCATCATCTTATGCAATGCATTCACTACCACTTAACTTTTCACAGAACCATTCACCAAGACTTTCTCATTCTGTATACTTTCTCATCCATAATACCCCTCATCTGTCACCACTCTGTCTAACACATTCAACAGGGTTTAAAAATACTCACTTTACCACAACATCTCTTTTTCACCTTTCCTTTGGCTGTTACCACTTCTTATTATCATTATTATTGCAGTGTCATTATCATTATTATTAGTATTAGTATTACATTACTATTATTATCATTATCATCATCATTATTAGAATTACTACCATCATCATTTTTTTCATACTTGTTCGCCATTTCCCACATTAGCAAGGTAGCACCAGAAGCAGATGAAGAAATGGCCCCATTTGCTCACATCCACACTCTAGCTTTCATTTATAATGCACTGAAAATAGAGCCCCCTATCCACAGTCAGACCCTATAAACCTTACCATGGTTCCCCCAACAGTTTCAAATGCTCTGGTTCAGCCCACTGACAGCATGTCATCTGTCATCACTCAAATTCACTCTATCCCTTGCATGTCTCAAATACTCTTACGTATTAAGCCTCGAACATTCAAAGCATCTTTCACCCCATCCTGTCACCTCCTTGGTTTCCTCCTTTTTTCTTGTTCCCTTCACTTCTAACTTGTATATGCTCTTAGTCAACTCTTCATTCATCCTCTTCAACACAGCCTCTCTCATAAATACTTCTCTTACTACCACTTCTCTCTCATATCTTATCATCTCCTATTACACCAACCCTTTCACATCACATTTTGTCTTCAAACATTTAACTTCCAACACATCCACCCTCTTCTTTACAATTTTGCCTTAGGCCCACACTTCACATCCATACAACACTGATGATACTATTATAACTTTAGACATACCAATCTTTGCCTTCAAAACAATAACCTCTCTTTCCATACATTCCTCAGTGCATCCAGAACCTTTGCCCACTCAACCTTCCTATAGCTCACTTCAGCAATCATAGCTCCATTTGCTGTCATATCTAAAACACTCCAATTTCCTCCAAGTTCCCGCCATTCAAATTCACATTCAAAATACCATATCTCTCTTCACTGCTAACCCTAATGATTTTGATTTTATTCATATTTACTCTCAACTTCCTTTTACACAAATTCTGCAACTCAGGCACTAGCTTCTGCAGCTTCTCAGTTGAATCTGCCTCAAACATTATGTCATCAGCAAAAAACTGACTCATCTCCTAGGCCCCACCACCCCCAGCAGACTGCATACCTGCCCCTTCAACCAAGACCCTTGCATTCACCTCCCTCACCACCCCATTCAATAATCAAATCAAAGAGCATTGGTGACTTCATCCACCTCTGATGAAGACCCACCCTCACCTGGAACAACTCACCATCCCTTCTTTTTTCTCACACAGATGTTATACTCTTTTGATAAATACTTTACACTGCTTTTAGCACTTTTCTTCCCACAACATATACACATAACACTTTTCATAGAGTATCTCTATCAGACCTATCACATACTGTCTCAAGATCCATTAATGCCACATACAGGTCCTTCTATTTCTCTAAGCATTGCTCACACACATTCTTCAAAGCAAGTATCCAATACACACATCTTCTACCACTCCTGATTGCACATTGCTCCTTCCTAATCTGCAACTCTGTGCATGACAATGCCCTTTCAATCACCATTCTCTTATACAACTTACCAGTTACACTCAAGAGACTTATCTGTCTATTTATCTATATCTCTGATGCCTCTTCATTTTGTCTTTATACAATGGCACTATACAGGTATTCTGCTAATCCTCAGGCACCTTGCCATGAGCCATACATACATTAAAAGTCCAAGCTAACCAATCAACAACACAAACATCCCCTTTCTTAAGAAATTCAATTATAATTCCATTCACTTCAACACTTTGCCGAACTTAATCATATGCAACGCTTTCACCACCTCTTCTTTTTTCACCAAACCACTATCCACCTTGGTTTGCACACCTCCACATCAAAAAATACCCACATGTGCCAACACATCAAAAATATCCCACATCTGCCGACATGTCATCAAACACATGTAAAAATGCTTGAAAACAATCATTCCATTCTTCTCTTCACCCCATTTCTGCCTGTTACCATTATCATTATCATCATCATTATTACTATTATCATTACACTGTATTATCATTGTTATTATTATTATTATTATTATCATTATTATTATTATTATTATTATTATTATTATTATTATTATTATTATTAATATTATTATTATTATTATTATTATTATTATTATTATTATTATTATTATTATTATTATTATTATTATTATTATTATTACTATTATTATTTTATTATTATTATTATTATTATCATTATTATTATTATTATTTTTATTATTTTTATTATTATTATTATTATTATTATTATTATTATTATTATTATTATTATTATTATTACTATAATTATTATTATTATCATTATGATTGTTTTTATTATTATTATTATATTCATCTTTATTATTATTATAATTATTATTATTATTATTATTAATATTATTATTATTATTATTATTATTATTATTATTATTATTATTGTTATCATTATTGTGATCATTATTATTATTATCATTATTAACATTATTATCATTACTATGGATGAACAGCTGGGTCTTGGAGGGCAGTGATCCTACCCAGGGACAGTCGTGAGTGACATATTTCTCATTCATGACACTGAGGAGACGCATGAAGGCTATATCCAGCCTAGTTGCAAAGAGATTTACTGTTTCACAGATACTGCAACAAATCCTTGTCGGCTGAAGGTGGATAGCAAACCTGGATCTTCTGGTGGACGAACTGTGCGTGTTGGCCTTTGTATCTTTAAAGTCTCTTAGAGTACTGAGCCGAAGAAAGCGACTCGCCCAACCATAGAACCCAACTAAGAGGGTCCGTCATGTCAGAGGATTTATAGAATGTGAAAGATCTCATGAACAGGGATTAGATCTTCCAAAATCACTTCATCCTCGTTACCGGTCGGTCTACCAAGGGAGACCACACCACATTCAGCAGGACAAGGAGCAGCTGCCGTCTGGCCGAAGCTTTCTCGAGAACGTCAGTGAATCCTTAACTCACGCCTCGCTCAGAAATGAAACATGTTTACGCAACAGAAGAACATCAAAGAACTCACGCCCTCTGAATAGATGAAGTCATTAACCGGCAGGTGCCTCGTGCAACGTCCTTTCTAAAACTTGCTTGTCATTTTCCATCATTAATTAACCAGTAAACTCTATCCTCGGCAGTTGTCACTGTACAATAAGATTAAGCTTCTAGACATATGATCATCCCAGATTAAGAACGTCTGTCTTGATATCCTATTAATGCACAAAAGTAATCAGGCTTAGCTTTAAAACCACCTTGAATAGAAAATAGGAACGATTATCTGTCTCATCTACTCTGCCATTGGGGATTCAGTGACTACAGAGAGAAAGAGAGAGAGAGAGAGAGAGAGAGAGGGGACGAAAATACTTAGAGACGCGTAAAAAGCAGCAAATCGATTAAACGAAAACAAAACCGATTTTTGTAACTTTTTCTGCGCGTCGGGAAGAGCTACTGAACCGGTAGCTAGGACAAGATACTGGAAGAGGGAGAGAGAGAATGAAGAGGAGGACCCAGTTAAGATAATGATGTGAATAGAAGATACCAGAGGAGAGAGTGAGGCTTCCCGTACCTCGTAAAAGTTAACGTATGAGTCCGGTCAGAGAACCGGTTGAAAGATTTAGCGGAAAGGAGCGGAACAAAGAGACGGGAGGTGATTAAGAGATCAGTCGTCCGGAATACGAGAGGAGCAGAGGCAGGAGAGCCGACGACATGGTGACAGGAGGGGAAAACTACCCCTGTGCAGGGGAGGAGAGAGAGAGTGAGAGGTCATCCTTCAGATGAAGTGGCAGAATTGTGCAGGAACGGACTTCTTGACGCAAGCAGAAGGTGAAGGGATGGATGCCCACATGCAGGCAAAAGGCGAAGCAGTTGTAGGTGTCCAGGTTAAGGCAAGAGGAGGAAAGGTAGACTCCAAGTGGAAGGCAAAGGGGGAATTTTGGAGTCTCATCTGGGGCCAAGAAATAGGCAAAGAACGCTTCCAGGATCTTAAGGGGCTGGAAAAAGATTGAGTATGGTTGTCGTGCAGAGGAAAGAAGGGTGAGGGAGGGGACGATATGCATACCTTATGGAGCAGAGAAGGAGATGTGGTGTCCATGTGAAGGCAAAGGAGAGGGAGATGATGTCGACATGAAGGCAGAAGAGGGGGGGATGGATGTATCCATCTGGATGATGGAAGAGTTAGCGGGTACGGATGACGACCAACTCAGGACAAAGGAAAAGAGTTGATGGGATCTGTTGGGAGTGGAGAGTAGATTTGTCGCATGGATTGGGTCTGGAGTGATGGGGGGAGACTGAAAAGGTTCACGGACTGGAAAGGAGTTGAAGGAGGAAGTGATTAAGAGAGTGGTTGTGTTAAAGAGAAAGGTTGTATGTAGTGCTAAGGGTGGAGAGAAGCTTTGGAGACAGCGGCAGCGTGAAGATATCATATTGTGAAAAGTAAATGGACGGAAACAGGTTCAAAAAACAGAGACAAGGGAAGACGAAAAAGTTTGTAAAAGGATATAATTCATCCTTTTGTCATACTTTTATATA
>JAUUEC010364355.1:0-15102 GCA_032361885.1 Panulirus marginatus
AGCTAATTTATGGTGCACTAATAGTTGACATGGTGTATAAGTCGACCCCCCAAGTTATAGGGTCCAAAAATAGCCTTAAAAAACCGACTTATACACTGTGAAATACGGTATATGCATTATAAATAGGGTTATCAACATATTCAGATAAAAATTATAGAAAAAAAACCCAACCTAGCACCTGCAGTCACATCGCCACTTTGCTCTTTCACTCAGTGAATAATAAGATAAATCATATTTTTGATATACTTTTAAATACAATTCCCTTGAGTAGGTTTAAGCCTAATTTATACACTAAGAATGAATCACATAGAGTACAATACTAAGAAATACATTGTAACAGTAATATGGAGCGTACAACAGAGTACAGTTTAGGATGTTTGCAATTCAGGGAAAGGAGTGTGGGTGGACTGATTGTTTCACAATTCAAAACATTATCTTACTTGGCGAAAGATAAGGTAAATTGTTTTCTTTATAAATTTTTCTACACATTTCTTTTAAGCAGGTTCATGCACTAGAAATACATTATATACTAGGGAAAATAATGGAAATGTGGTTGGTACAGTACAACATTAGCAATTCAGGTAAGCCAGGCAAGGCAAGTAATCATACTTCAAACATTCATTTTTTTTTGGTGCATATCATGGTAAATCTTTTTCTATTTACATTCTACTGTTAATTCTTTTGTTGAGTTCTCTTCAGTAAGTCCTTAATACAAAAACCAATAATTCTCCAAGAAGAATAAACAACAAAACCTTCCCTAGCCTATCCCAGAGTCCTAAAGAAATGTGGATGTGACAATAGGCAGACTTCTATCATTTTCTTTATGACTTATATACTACTTTCATTGCCTGGATTATATTTTCAGTGTTATTTGTTACATTATTTCCATTATCTACATATCATTTTGAGTATATAAATAAATATGCTTCTTTTTTTTTACTCATGGTCACACGAAAGTATGTCACAATATAGTGCAATTCACTACTATGCAAACTTTTCTGGTATCTACGTCAAGCTATATCATGATCCTGCTGTATTCTAATACATCTCTTTTACACACTGTGCTTCTTATGATGTTACAGCAAAATACTTTGATCATTATTCAACTCAATGGCAGTCAGCTTATATATAAATACACTTTTGCACAGCAGCTTGTATACAAATACAATTTTGCACAGCAGCTTGTATGCAGAACTCTTTTGCACAGCAGGATGAGAAGGGAGACCCAAAGAAACTTTAACAAAAATATTGCGGAGAGAGCAGGTGAAAGTCCAAAACTGTTCCATAAATCTATCAGGAGTCATTTGTAAGTTTTAAAGTAGCTAATCAGATTTAGGTATTCAAAGGAAAAAATTGTAGAGGAAGGATGATGTAAGGATATGTGAGGAACTGAACACTAGCTTCAAAAGTGTTTTTGCTGTAGAAGCCACAATTGCCCCAGGAGATGGAATAGGGAGGAGGTCTGGGATGTTGGTAGGTAGTAATTGGTAGGTAACCAGCAACCAGGGAGGTATATCACAAGTACCAGCCACCTGGGTACCAGGAGGGTTAGTGACAGCTGCTTAGTAATCCAGCACTTCAGTGGTTGTCAAGTTGCACTCCTCTGACCCAGGTAGCTGTCTTTTCTTTCTGCCTCACCCACATGTGGCCTACTGGCATTCGGTCCACAAACATACAATCTCTCCTTGTTACAAATAACACTTGACAACACTTACCTTATACAGCTCATTCATCACTCTAGATTTTCCTGTGGTGAGTGCTATGAGCTAGTTCTGCCTTTTGGCAAAATGGTAGGAGCAGTAGACAGCAGTAGTAGGTAGGAACATTTAGGTAGGAGTATTACGAAGGAACATTTGGTAGAAGTACTAGGTAGGAACATTAGGTTAGAGCATTAGGAAGTACCAGTTAGTAGGAACATTAGGTAGGAGCCTAAGCAAACACTGCACTACACTTGCCCTATGCCAAAGGCTTGTTAAGGTTTAGGCACTAAAGGATAAGAAGCAGCACTGGCGTTCACTAGTCATGGAGATTCTATTGCCATGGCCATCCCCATGAGGAAGTTCCAGAAGGGAACAGGCATTGGAGAAACAGATATAGTCGGATATCAAAGAGACATTAAGAAAAGATATTAATGTAATACGAAAAGGAGTTGACCCATACAAGGCCCATGGTCCTGATTAAATTTCACCATATGTGCTAGAGATATCTGCAGATATGCTAAATAAGCCACTTGAAATACTGTTCAAAATGTCACTGGAGAGAGGCAAAGTGCCAAGGGAATGGAAAAGGACAAACGTTGTGCCTATATATGTAATACGGGAAGTTAGCTGGTTGAGGTTGGTAGGCCTGTGGTGTGTTGGCGGGGAGTCTGTCTGGAGGGTTGGTACCTTGGAGCACACACATGGCAATTGTAATAACACCACCTCCATTATGTGTGATGGAAATTTTTCAGTTTTCTAAGCACGTATGTGGCTGAGTAGTGGAAAAAGATTGTATATGGTGCATAGGGAGTCACAAATTGTTGTGTTGATATGGGGAATTCCTATCAGTGAGGATATTATGAATTTTTGATGGGAATCAGAGTGTTGGAAACTTGGCATTGTCTGATGGATGGTGCCAATGAGGGGACTTACAGTACCTAGAATTATACAGCAGGTTCTGGCCTGCTACATTGTTTCACAGATGGCTGTATTGAAGCTAAGGAGAGGAAATGTTCCAGGTGAGATCTACCCAGTCTATGGGGTGGCATAGAATATTACAAGCTGTAGCTAGACAGCATGGATATTGGTGCTAAGCTGGCGGACCACGAGATTATAAGGAAGGGTCTGTTTGACCAAGTACTCAGGCTGGGATCCAGAAGTGAATTACACTTGAGTGGTTAAGCAGATTAATATGTTGTGGAATTAGTGTTGCAGCAGGACTTGGAGCATGACAAAGTACTGCTGGTGTTACAGGTTAGGTTTCTTAAGGAAACTAAAGCGACATGAACAACCCTAGTGCTCCTCTCTCCCCTTCCCAGTAACCCTCGCTCCAACCAGTCCCATTCCACCACCACCTTAAACCCCAGTTTACTACATTTTCTGATAAGTTTTCATAAAATAAACTCTAAATTACAGAGTATACAAAATTCTATGACAAGTAGTTCTTAAACTAGGCCACTGCATGTATATTCCATGTTGATAAGTTAGATATAGAAAATTAGTGCTCAGGAATATAACCCACCTTATACAGTGAGATCAACTGCATAACAACATTTCATTCAATAACAGGTTTTGCAGAAACATAATCCTGTCATTATAAGGGGAACAGCTGTATATCTCATATGCCATATCATACACCTACAGCAGTATTAGCAAATCAGTTTTCATCAAATGTTAAACTTGATCCATATTATATGCTAACAATACTGGTGTAGTTATGCCTCCAAATCCCTGTAAATAGTACTTTTATATATAACCTACTTAATAAAAGAATCCTCTAAGGGTAAAATTTTACACATCAGAGTTAAATTTTCATTAATGTTTTTGTGGTTGGAAAATAAGAACAAAAAGCATATATGCTTGTTCATACCTGTTTTTGGTCGTTGCACTAACAGCATCTTTCCATTACTGTGCTCTAAAATTACTACAGCTGATTGCTCTTGTCGTGACTGAGTCTTCTGAGCCTTGCGGGGGTAGTTCTGAACACCAAGGCTGTGGTCAAAATTTTTATCATAAGTTCATTAATGAAAATACATTTTCTATTCATGTCTCTATCCTCTATCTATCTACACATGGTAAAGCCATATCTGACTATACAAAGGGACAATCTCCATAAAACTAAACATTTGTGAAGTCAGTGTACACCCTAGCATCATATTTCACACATACACTCCTATATAGGCTTCTGTTGGTAGAAGTAGTTGGTTGGAACATTAGAAAGGAACATCAGGTAGACACACTAGGTAGAAGCAGTCAGTAGGAACATTAAGTAGAAGACTCTGAAAGCAGTGAACTAGAGTTGCCCTCGGCTGGTGGCCTATTAAGGGTGAGGTACTAAAGGATAAGAAGCAGCACTGGAGGTCTGGAGGTCACCATTTATGGAGACTCTGCCAAGGCTAACCCCCTTGAAGGAGATCTCAAAGGGATCAGGCATCAGGGATATACACATATAGAGAGATACTCCCCTTCTTTTGTGTTTTGCATTTATTGTGTCTGTATCTCTGTAATTCTTTCAATAAAAACATGAAAATAAATGTACAATGAAAAATTCGGAAAATGTAATCATACTTATACACAAACAGATACACACATATTCATTCATATATGAATATCCTTAGACCCCTTTCTAAAAGGGTCTGGTATTACTCCAGCATCCTTCTCCTGGGGCACCCATAGTTCCAAGGCTGCACTAAAGTCAGTAGCAGGAACAAGATGGACTCCTTTGAAGTGAGAAGTTGTTTGATTAGACTGTACTCTCATTAACTGACAATGATACAGCCTTGCCAAAGATGACTTTTTACTTGTGGTGTGATCCCAAGCAGGCGGTGCCCAGTAAAACTCATACACATAAAAAACAGTAGGAAGCACAAGGATATTGCTATCCTTTCCATAATATGTAAATATACCAATTTAAGTCTATTATGATGATGCAGACAAAAAAAAAGATCTGCAAGTATGTTTAACTAAATGCCAAACCTTTCTACATATTCACATACACATAAATATCATAATTCCTCAATGCTGTCCTTTTAATCTAATCCATTTTCTCTCTGACTTCACCCTTGTTCCTTAACATTTGCTTTAATCTGTACCATATCTTACTTGACTCACTGAGATAATAAAAAACTTTTTCTTCAGTTTAACTCCATCATCTCTTAAAACATAAGCAAAACAAATAGGATTTTTCAGCAGATTAAAACAATGCTGTATGATCTCATATTTAAAATGACTGGTGATGTGTAACTGTGCACTCGAAGAAGGGTCAAGCAATCCTGTACTACAAACAAGAAATGGTTTCTTGTGTACACATGTAAAATAAAGAATTGTATACATTTATGAAAAAAAAAAATGAAAAGCAACAGATAAGGCCTGGAGTACAAGGAGGTGGCATGGCCCCTTCTGTTGGGTCTAGCAATACCCATGTTGGAGGTCCTGAAGGAAAATGCCCCTTGAAAGCATCTGTGAAGGCAAAAATCACTTCTCTGGGCCTTTTAAAATTAAAGTATCTGTATACTAGTTCATCTGTCATCATTAACTTTATTTCCATTTGCATGAAATAAATCAAGTGTATACAGAAATGCTGCACCTTTGTAGGAATTTTGTAGAAATGAGGTCCCACCAAATCAACAGATATATGAAATAAATTTTCCCTATTGGCAATTGTTTCATACTGACAAACCCAAGCAGAAAGGATAAATATAACTTGGGAAAGCTATAAATGACACCAAAGCAAATCAATAACAATCCACATATTCAGCCCATGATCATGGGTTCAATCCTAAAGTCAAGAGGTCTTGGCAGGGTGTAATCTGATACCTGTGTGCAGAACTGGTCACTGCATCACCTCTGAATAAGCTAACACTTCTTTCTTGGGATGATGCCAACCTACAAGGAGGGGGAACTTTGTACAAAAATCTGGTTACAAAGGTATCATGATGAGATAAAAGTTTCCTGATGAGTTAGTAATAGTGGCAAACTGTGACTACAATGTCAAATCTGGGATCAAACTGGCATGTGTCACACAACCATCTAAATCCTTTATGTTTTTATTTATCTTACTATATCAAAAGCTTAGGTTAGATGCAGTGATAAAGTAGGCAAACCATAAACTGCCTGAAGGGATAAGAGGAATTGAAAGTTCCCTTGCTTGGGTGAATTAAATGGATACAAATCATATGATACTCATCTGGAGAAAATTTCATATATGTCCTGATGGAAATAAAATGTGAAAAAAATAAAAAACACGGTGTTATGGAAAATTAAATCATGACGATAAAATAAATTCATCTCCCACAACGGAAAATGGGACCATATTCTATGTCAAAACAAAAAAAGTATTCCTCACCTGCTATCCCAATCCTCCTTTCGAAGACACAAGTCACAATCAGTCACTGTAGGAGAAAAACAGTCATGTCATTATTCCTCGAACTGACATTTCTCTGTCCCTTTCAGTAGTGGTCTTCCTTTTAGGCCAATAACATTTCAAGCACAATATGTTTCAGCTTAGCATTTAAAAAAAAGTCAGCTTCAATTCCATGCATAAAAACTGTCAGAATTAAGGAAAATATAAAGTTGAAAAAATTCCATCATGTGGAGTCCTCACTTAAAACAAAATGGCCCAGAATCATTAAGTAACAATCACTACAAACAGTAAAATAAGGGCAAATGAATGAAAAATTGTATACAAATTTTGCTTTCTTCCACCCAAACCTTTTTTACTGCTAAAATTAAACCCTGGGGGTATGAGAGTAAAAAAACTACCCATATACCACCTGCCTATCACAAAATGCAACAAAGAGTGGCAAAAGCGGGGGCTTAAAATCTTCCCTTCTTGTATTATTTCCTTCTAAAAAAAAAAAAAAAATCAAAAGGACTTGTCCTCTGAGGCTCAAGCAGGGATGTCAGAACATGTAACTAAAACAGAGATGAGAAAAAGAGATGGGTACCATGTCTGATGCAAGAAACCTGGATGTGAAATGGGAAATAAAGTTCTGAGTTAGTAACAGGATTACAAGGAAAGATGAGGTGACACTTCAGATGATGAACGTGATGTGAGAATGTGTTAATATGTGCACGGAAGTGAGTTCAAAACTGATTTAGGTAAGAATGAAAGTTGTCTATGTGAAGTAGATGACTGCTAGCTTTTACACCTGTTAGCAAGGATAGTAAAGGAAAAAACAGTGAATACTGGAAGGAGATGAGTGAGTATTTTGGCAGTTCTGATGCACAGGATCAAATCTTCTTGGTACTAAAGGAACTAATTGCAAGTGTGGGGTCTATGGCAACCATAGGTAAAACTGGAAGACATGAAGTCCATATCATGAATGAAAGAATAATACAGCTTGTAAAGTTAGAGTGCTTAAAGTGGAATGGTGGGAGGGAATATTTGGTTTAAAAGCAAGTCAGGCATGCAAAGGACAGGTTGCAGAATGTGAACATGCTGAGAAGAGTGGCAGGTGGAATTTCTGATCTAATGAAGGTGAGCATGAAGGTTGTTGATGGATTTACGAAAAGAGTAAATGACTAGTGTGAAAGAAGTGGTGAAGTGTGCAAGACTGGAAAAGTGACCTGTGTGCAAAGATACCATGAGAAACTGTAAGAAGAATGGTACAGGGTGACAGCCAGTGAAACTAGGAAAGTGGAAGAGGAATGCAAGGTGTTTAAGGAAGCAATGATTAAGTGTGTAGATGAGGTAAATGGCATGCAAAAGGTGGGAAGTGGACATGAAGGGTAATGAGTAGTGGAACAAGAAAGTTAACTTGCCATTGAAAGAGAAAAGGGAAGGGAATAGACTGCTCCTACTGGGAAGGGGTGTGAGTAATTGGGAGGAGCAAAGTGGCAGGAACTAAAGGAGAAAGGCAGAACATATGAAAAAGAGGGTAGATGATAGATGAAGAGAGAGAGAAAGAGCATAGATCAACTTCTGAGAAAATGCAGACTAAGATTGACTATCTAATCTCTTAATATGATGATGCAAGGCTCAATGCTATTTTCATTATTTGACGAAATAATGGTTCCCATCCCCTTTTGAATTCCCAGCTGATGTCTGATTCCAACACTTGTCTTTAGGTGTCAAGAATTCTCATGCATGAAATTTTTTACATGTCTCAGTCACCCATCGCTCATAAATTAAATGTGTACTGTATGTTGAATTGTCATTTTGACACTTTTATGCCCATGATCTGTGATAACTAGGGCAACTGATAGATAAAGTGATGAAGAGGAAAGCTTTTCATTTTATTTCTCATCTAAAGTACAATAGGAGGAGAAACATATGTGATGTTTAGTGAAGCTAATGGCCACAGTGAGTTACAATATATTTTTAGGCAAATTTTGACAACAAAAATGATATAACTGGTAGTGAGATGAATGAAAGTGTAGCTTTTGAAGGTTGAAAAACCTTTTCTCTTGAAGATGATGTCCCGTGAGGAATGAGATATTCCTCAGGGATATCACAGTAAAGATCATTCATATGTTTACCAAACTGATGTGGAAGCTCTCTTTCATTCACCCTTTTTGGTCACTCCTTGGACCATCAAATTCTTCTGCTCATTAAACGGCTCCACTTTCTGCCAGCCAGTAAATATCATCTCACTGATGTCACTAACCCACCTGCTACCGGCCATTCAATGCTCACACCCTTGGGGACACACGACTCGCATCCATATAGCACCATCGTACTAGTAAACCATCAAACATGCCTCTCTTTGTCCTTACAAACAGTAACCTCTCTTTCCATACACTCCTAAATGTACCCAGGATCTTTGTCTCTACATCCATCCTACAGTTAAATTCAGCTCCCAGTTCCATACACTACCAGGTCTCTAAAACACCCCACTTCCTCCAGGTTTTCTCCATTCAAACCAAACTGTCTCACATGCTAAACATCATTACCTTACCTTTTTCACGATTGTCTACAGTTTCCAATGCTAGTGAGGTAGCACCAGGAACAGACGAAGAATGGGTATATTCACTCAAATCCATTCTCTAGCTGTCATGTGCCACTCCACATGCCCTGGTTCAGTCCATTACAGCATGTCATCCCCTGCAAACCACATCAATCCAATTCAGTCTATCCCATGCATGACTTTCATCTTCATTTATGTTTAGGGCCTGACCACTCACAATATTTTTCACTCCAATCTTCCATCTCCAGTTTGGTCACTCCCTTCTCTTTTCCCCTTCACACACTCCTACCATAGACTTACCTTCACCTAGAACCACTCGCTCTCCTCTCCTCCTACTCATACACAGGCCTTACGTTTTTGACAGAAACTTCTCACTGCTTCTTGTACCTTTCCTTCCACATCATATACTTGTAAGACCTTCCAAAAGGCATCTCTATCAACCCTACCATATGCTTTCTCCAGATACATAATTGCCACATACAAATACTTCTGTTTCTCTAAGTATTTCTCACACATTTTTCTGAGCAAAGAACTGATCCACACATCCTCTGTCAATTCTAAACCCACACTGTGCATCCCCAGTTCAATGCTCTGTACATGCTTTCACCCTCTCAATCACCATTCTCTCATACAACTTATCAAGGACACTCAACAAACTTATGCCTCTGTAGTCTGAACACTAACCTTTGTCCTCCTAGCCTTTATACAATGGCACTGTACATGCATTCTGCCAATGCTCAGGCATCTCACCTGGACCTATACATGCACTGAAAATCATAACTAACCAATCAGCAACACAGGCATCCCCTTTCTTAATAAATTCAACCAAAATACCATCCACTCCAGCTGCCTTGCCACATTTCATCTTACACAAGACTTTCATCACAAAATCATTCTCCATGACTCCTTCACTTCATACATCTCCCTTACCCTAACACCCTACATCTGATACCCATCATCAAACACATCTAACAATCCTTCAAAATACTCTCTCAATCTCCTCCTCACCTCATCACTACTGTTACCAATTCTCCATCCGCCCCATTCATTGTTGTTTCCATTTGTTCTCTTGCTTTTCTCACACAATTAACTTCCTTCCAAAACATCTTCTCCCTCAAGTTAAATGATTATCACTCACCACAACTCTCATTTGCCCTCTTGTACAACCCCTGAACCTTCCTCATGACCTTACTTTTATGCGCTTAAATCTCAACTTCCTCCCCTTACACACTCTCCTAAACAGATATAGCTAGGGCAGTATCTCACTTAAGTCTGCCACTTAAGCTGTTTCATCTGCAAACAACACCTCATTCACCTCCCAGGACCCTCTAACCCAACACACTGCATACCTACCTCTCTCTCCTAAGCCCTCACATTTACCTCTCTCAACACCCCACCCTCAAACAGAATAAACAGCTCTGATGAAATCACACACCCTTGACACAGTTGCATCTTCACCTGGAACCCATCGTCTTCTTCTGTTCCTACTCATCACACATACACACTTTACTCCCTTGATAAAAACACCTCATAACTTCAAGTAGTTTTCCTCCAAAACCATATGCTTGAAGCATCTTCCAGAAAGCACCTCTATCAACCCTATCATACATTATCATACACTTTTCAAATTACTTATGCTTCTGGAATTCAATCATTCTCTCTTGTCTTCCTTGCCTTTACATAAGGGCACTATAAATGTATCATACCAGTTCTGAGGAAACTGAACTTGGGCCATAAAAAGTGAATAATCTGAATAACTAATGAACAGCATTATCAACCTTTACTAAAGGAAATCAATCATTAAAATCCAATCCACTCCTTCTCTTTGCCACATTCCATCTCACAAAAACTTCACTCTCTTCACCATACCATTTGCCAAGATTCTCTTATTCCCCAAGCTTATTCATTTCAAACAAACATATCAACCATCCTATAACCTGACACATCCAATAGTCTTTCAAATAACTTACCTATTACTTTGCCTGCTACCACTTCATCATCTGCTCCCTCGCAGTCATTCCCATTCTTTTTCTTGTTCTCTTCACACTATTTACCTCCTTCGAAAGCATTTTCTTTTACTCACTTAAGTTCATCAACACTCTATCTGTCCTGATCTGTCACTTGCCATTTTTTTCAGCTCTAATACCTTCTTTTGATCTCCTGCCACTTTTTCTTGTACTCCTAATAATTCACACTCCTTCCCTGCACATACCATCCACATACCTCTTGTTTCTCCTTCATTAGCAAATTAACTTCCTCATTCTACCAATAACTACCCACACAAGTAAGCACTACTCCTATAAACAACTTCCACTTCTCCCACTCCATTTGTTTCATTTATTCCCATCCTATGTCACTCTTTGCTCAATCTCTCCTGGTATACCTGTATACAGGCCTCTTTTCCAAGTGAACTTACTTTCACCATTTCCTTCAAACATACTATTTCCCTTTTCCTAAAACCACTGGAAACTTTCACATTTGTCTTCATCAAGAAATTAAAAGAGATGCCACCTGCTACCCCTCTTAGTATGCTCACATCCAAAACCCTCTCCTTTACATGCCTGTCAATTTTTAGCACACAATCCAATATTGCTTGATGACCCCATCTCTATTCACTAATTTACATATATGTATTTATCTTCCAAACTAAATAATCATCTATGAAGTTAAAGTTAAATGGATGCAACCAAACATAGGTACATAAAAAGACCCATCCTCTGCATAACAGAGTAGACAAAGAGGTACCACTCTCATACTCTGTATTTGGTTTATGCCATTTTTAGAATATAGCACATGGTCCATGTACACTGTTTCTCAATTTACAAGGGCTTCAGTTTGGTATAATGCAATCATCATTGACTAGGCAGCGTGGGGGTGTGGCACTACCAGAGACGTGCAAGAAGCATGCATATGCATGGCATGGATACATTCTATAGTCAATGAGTACTACGGTATTTTGTGTTCCAGTTTACTATATAGTGCAATTGTTTTGCCCCTTGCAACATGCCAACGTGTCTTTTAAGTTCTCCTGGTACTGGTGGTGCTAGAAAGCATAAAGGCATCATCAGTGAAGTTAAGATGGATGTGTTCAAGCATATGAGAGGTGAATAAACAGCTGATGTTAAGCATGCCCTTGCATTTAGTGAATCTAAGTGGTTGCAATCTAAAGATAATCTAAGTATTAAACCAAAGCTCAAAGTTAAAACAGAGATGTACTATGGTGGAACTCACTGTCTGCAGAGCAGTGTCAACCAGTTCTGTTCCCACCAGAGAACATTGTTTTCCCAAAAGGAACACTGCTTCCTTCCCAGCTATGGGCCGTTATATTCCTGAAGTACAGTTCTCCCTTAATAACTCATAAAAATAATGTTTCAACAACACTACTCTTAAATTATCAGTAAGCTTTCAAAGATAAAAGGTAAGCCATGCTTTGTCAACTCTACAGTAATCACTTCACTTGCCACATAATTCATACATTATGGTACAGTTTCACAGTTCACCAAAGCCTGAACTGAATTCCCGTGCAGTCAGACTGGGTACCATATTCTTTAGGTGCAGCCCTGTCCCTCAGATAGTGGT
Source organism: Panulirus marginatus (assembly GCA_032361885.1). Classification (NCBI taxonomy): domain Eukaryota; kingdom Metazoa; phylum Arthropoda; class Malacostraca; order Decapoda; family Palinuridae; genus Panulirus; species Panulirus marginatus. Next base: position 12,188 of record JAUUEC010364355.1, read on the forward strand.
GGGTTAGGCTAGGAGCCCTGCTCCTTTTAGACATGTTCACATACCTTCATATATTATTCTTTTGTTATTCTACTGAAGATGTCTTGGAAAATGGAAGAAAACTTTGGAAGGTATTCTTTTATTTTTCCAGAGTTATGGAGATTTTGCCTATCTCTCAGTAACATTGTGGACCAACATCATTATGGTACATGTTAACTCACATGAGTCATCACACACACTTGCTGTCTGCAGAACCGTGCGTGTCATCTTTATTTCCTGATAGGGAACAACGTTTCCCCCAAAAGGAACACAGCTTCCTCCCTGACTATGGATCCACTTTTTTCCTGAAGTACAGTTTTCAGTTAACTCAAATAGGCAATGTTTCAAGGACATTACAGTAAAGTTATTTGTAAGCAATGCAAGATTAAGATATGCCTTTTGTTAACACAACCTCAATCATTTCACTCATCACATTATGGTACATCATAACTCATTGTAGTCTGGACTGAATTCACATGAGTTCAGGCTGGGCACCACATTCCTCTGGTGCAACCTTGTTCACCAGGTGGATCAGGTTAGGATCCCTATTCCTTTTAAAGTGTATATATACCTTCTTGTAATATTCTTTTGTTATTCCCCCATGAAATGAGGAAAACTAGGGAAGATATTCTTTTTAATTTTCCTGTGAATATTGAAGATTTTGCCTACCCCATGGTACTAAGGTGGATCAACATCATTATAGTACATGTTAACTTGTGCATCAGTCTTTTCACACACTTGCTATCTGTGGAGTGTTCCACACAACCTTTGCTCCCCACTAAGGGATACTGCTTCCCCCAAGGAACACTGCTGTCTCCCCGGCTACAGGCCTGATGTTATCTTGATGTATAGCTCTGCTAATAACTTAAAGAATAATGATTTTACTGAGAATGCTGGAGATGAGGGATTGAGACAGGTAGTGGAGGAGTGGGATAGGGGTAGAGCAAACAGTTAGTCAAGCCTTCAAAGCTAAGCAAATCCATTTCTGTATGCAAAAGGCAAGTGTACCACAGGTTCAACTGTGAGCTATTACATCAAAATAAAAAAATCATGGTTAGAGTGTGGGATCCCATTGGATTAGCTACCATAATCATGTTGATGTTCTATATCTATCTATCTGTATCTCTGACGCCTGTTCCGGTTGGAACTCCCTCAAAGTGGTGGCCATGGCAAGAGAGTCTCTATAACTAAAGAACTCCAGTGCCACAGCTTAGCATTTAGTGCCTCACCCTTAACAGGCCACTGGCAGAGGGCAAGTCTAGTGCAGTGTCTGCAGAAGCTCCTACCTAATGTTCCTAATGACTACTTCTATCTAATGTTTGTACTTAATGCTCCTGCCTAAATGTTCCTACCCACTACCTCTATCTACTGCTTCTACAATTTTGCCAAAAGGCAGGGCTAGCACACAGTGCTCACCGCAGGAAAAGCTAGAGTTATGAAGGATGAGCAGCTTGAGTTAAGTGTTGTCAAATGTTACTTATGACAAGGAGAGATTGTATGTTTGTGGACAGAATGCCAGAAAGCCACATGTTAGTGAGAGAGAAAGAAAAGACAGCTACCTGGGTCAGAGGAGTGCAACTTGACAACCACTAAGCGCTGGCTCAGTAAGCAGATGTTACTAACCCTCCTGATACCCAAGCAGTTAGTGATGGTAATATACCTCCCTAGTCGTTGGCTGCCTACCAACAACTACCTACCTATTCTAAAAACCAAAATTCCAAATTCTGAATCCCATCTGGCCCCATGGATTTTGGACTTTGGCTTCCCAACCTGAACCAAGGAAGGTGGTTATTCTCCTATGTAGAGTTTTAATGTGGATGAAACTAGATTATTTTGGAAGAGAATGCCTTCAAGAACGAACATTTTCCATGCACAGAAAACTGCTTCAGGATTCAAAGTTTGTTATAGTCAGTTTTCACAGATACAATTCATTGTAAAGTATGTCTATTACTGTATTCTATATTTCCTGGTAAATGTATACTGTAGTTTTTCACTGGTATAGTATTTGGTGGTCTTACTGTTAACAAAACCCCCTAATCTCCATTAGTTACATTATTTGATTTAAGCAACCATTTTAAAGAACATGACTATACCTTAAGTCAATAGGTCCCTACACTCAGAAAAGTTGACAATAATATAAAATTACAGTAATCAAAACTCACTTTTACAAACTCTCTTTACACATTACAAGATGCACTCTACAGGAAAATGGCCGTAGAATGCAAACAAAGTTCGGAATGCAAAATCCTTTTCTAAATACATACATGATGTACATTTGATGTTTTCTACCTCCATATTCCCCGCGTGTCATAGAAAGCAACTAAAGAGGGCGGGAGCAGGTAGCTCGAAACTCTTCCCTTCTTATATTTCTATTTCTAAAAGAGGAAAGAGAAGAAGGAGCCAAGCGGGGAGAGCTCATCCTCCTCGAAGGCTAAGATTGGGGTGTCTGAATGTGTGTGGATGTAACCAAGATGAGAAGAAAGGAGAGATAGGTAGTACGTTTGAGATGTTTGAGATAAGAAACCTGGATGTTCTGGCTCTGAGTGAAATGAAGCTCAAGGGTAAAGGGGAAGAATCGTTTGGAAATGGCTTGGGAGTAAAGTCTGGGGCTGGTGAGAATACAAGAGCTACGGAAGGAGTAGTAATACTCTTGACGCAGGAGTTGTGGGAATGTGTGACAGTGTGAAAAAGTAAATTCTAGATTGTTGTGGGTAAAACTGAAAGTGGATGGTAACATATGGAAGATTACACTGGGTTACAAAAAAATATTTTTTGCAAATTGTCTAGGTTTTTTTAAATGAATTAGGACCATTTTGCACCGCTAAATCCAAAAATGACATCCATTTTTCTCAATCAGGTCAGATTTTTTTGCTAATTTGATTTTGAAATATTTGATC